>CAUYQU010029144.1:0-101457 GCA_963574635.1 Cheracebus regulus | reverse complement strand
TCTCGGAGAGACTACTTTAGTTCTTGTGAGCATGTGAATGCGAAGTGGAATTGCTGGATCGCAGGGCAATCCCATATTTAATCGTGAAAGGAGGCCAGGCGTGGGGGCTCACACCCGTAATCCCAGCACTTTGGGAGGCCTCGGTGGGCAGCTCAGTTGAGGTCAGGAGTTTGAGACCAGCCTGGCCAGCCTGGTGAAACCCCATCTCTACTAAAAATACAAAAATTAGCTGGGTGTGGTGGTGAGCGCCTGTAATCTCAGCTACTTGGGAGGCTGAGGCAGGAGAATCGCTTGAACCCGAGAGGCGGAGGTTGCAGTGAGCCAAGATTGTGCCCCTGCACTCTGGCCTGGATGACAGAGTGGGACTCCATCTCAAAAAAAACAAAATTTTTTTGTTAAAGGAAATATAAATGCTTTTTTAAAAAGGACGAGGCCAGGCACAGTGGCTCACACCTGTAACCCCAATACTTTGGGAGGATGTGGCAGGGGGGTTGCTTGCGCCCCGAAAGTCAAGCCCAGCTTGGGAAGCATAGTGAGACCCCATCTCTACAAAAAATATACCAATTAGCCAGGCGTGGTGGCGTGTGCCTTGTCGTCTCAGCTACTCAGGAGGCTGAGGTGGGAGGCTCACGAGCCTAAGAGGTGGAGGCTGCAGGAGCCGTTATTTCGACACTGCACTCCAGCCTGGGCAGCAGAGGAAGACGCCGTGCCAAAAATTAATCATAACAAAAAGGCGAGGTTCAGTGGCTCATACCTGTAATCCCAGCACTGTGGGAAGCTGAGATGGGTAGATTGCTTGAGCTCGGGAGTTCAGGATCAGCCTGGGCAACATGGCAAAACCTTGTTTCTATAAAAATACAAAAAAATTAGCTGGGCATGGTGGTGCGCGCCTATGTTCCCAGCTACTCGTGAGGCTGAAGTGATGGGATTGCTTGAGCCTGGGAGGTGGAGGTTGCAGCGAGCCAAGACTGTGTCATTGCAGTCCATCCTGGGCAATAATAAGCAAGACCCCATCTCAAACAAACAAAAAAGGATGAGAATGGCCCTAGGTAGGGCCATGGGAGAGATGCACTCAATTTGGTTTTATTTTTTTTGAGATGGAGTCTTGTTCTGTGGCCCAGGCTGGAGTACAGTGGCGCAATCTCGGCTCGCTGCAACCTCCGCCTCCCAGCCATTCTCCTGCCTCAGCCTCCCAAGTAGCTGGGATTGCAGGTACGTGCCACCGTGCCGGGCTAATTACCATTACTATTTTTTGTATTTTTAGTAAAGATGAGGTTTCACCATGCTGGCCAGGCTGGTCTCGAACTCCTGACTGCAAATGATCCGCCTGCCTTGGCCTCCCAAGGTGCTGGGATTACAGGCATGAGCTACCACACCCGGCATCAATTTTGAAATGATTTGAGCCTTTTTTACTTTTTATATCAACAATTGGTTACTATTTTTGGTAGGTTTTTGTTTTAGAGATGGGTTCTGGCTGTCTTCCCCAGGCTGGTCTTGAACTCCTGTCTTCAAGTAATCCTCTTGCCTGGGCCTCCCAAAGCACTGGGTTGCTGGCACAAGTCACGGCGCCTGGCCTATTTTTAACAATTTTTTAATGTTGGAAAGAATGAATGACATAACACCTCCCGGGGCTTCCCCACACCGGCTGAATGAGAAGCTCGGGCCGGGAGTTTGGGCAGCAGATGCAGTCTCTGTGCTGTGAGAAGGCTGTCTCCCAACTCTGCCATCTGAGTCCCGTGCAAAGCACACGCCACCTCCGTCCTCCCTCTCCCTTCCTGCATTTTGTTTGTTCCTTTGTTCACTGGTTCACTCCTTCAAGCTTCTGGCAGCATCCCCGCAAGCCAGGCGCAGGGCAGTCATGTCGGCTGCTCTTTTCTGTCTGTGAGTGACTGCTGGGAGGGCCCTCCCCTGAGCTTCCTGCGTCCTGGCCCCATCTCCCAACCTCTGGAGGCTCCAGGACCACCCACAAGCAGCCCTGTGGAGGTGACACCAGCCTGACGGAGGCCCCACGGTGCCTCACAGGCCCCCTCAGCTTGGTGCTCCTGACTCCCAGTCACCTGAGGCAGCCAGGGGCCGTCAGGTCTTATGCACAAGCTGACAGTCTGCACCATGTTCTGTGGTCCGCGCAGAGGGGGTCTTTTGGGCAATGACGTGGATACCTTTATTTTTGGAGACGGTCTTGCTCTGTCACCGAGGCTGCTGTGCAGTGGAGTGCGCACAGGTCACTGCAGCCTTGACCTCCCGGGCTGAAGTGATCCTCCCATCTCAGCCTCCCAAATAGCTGGGGCTATAATGCACACACCACCATGCCTTGCTCATGCTTTTTTTTTTTTTTTTTTGGTGGAGATGGGAGGTCTTGCTATGTTGCCCAGGCTGGTCTCAAACTTCTGGGCTCAAGCAATTTGCTTACCTCGGCCTCCCAACTTGCTGGAATCATAGATGTGAGCCACCGAGCCCGGCCTTAGGATGCTTTTTTTAGCTACCAGTTTTCAAAATCATTTCCTGAGTGTCTGGGCTGGTCCCTGAGGGTCCCAAAGAATAAAACATTGTCACTGTGTTTAAGAAGCTAACAATAGCTGATAATACCTTCTGAGCAGGGTACTGAGGGATAAATAGGAGCTCATCAGGGGCCAAGAAGAAGGGTGTTCCGGGTTTCTCATTCAGTCCCCAACACCTTGCAAAGCAGGACCTGCCTGTCAGACTCTATCGGAAGAGCTCAGGAAGAGCAACAGGGAACACTGCCAGGTCAAGGGCAGGCTGACGGCGGGTGCCTGAAGACCAGGTGGGTCCTGCCATGGGCACTCTCACTCTTCAGGCTGCGGATGGGAGGAGACAGATCGAGGGCAGGCCTGAGTCACAGGTCCTGGCGCATAGGCCACGTTGGGCTCAGGTGAGGTGGCACCAGTGCCCTGCTCGGGCGCTGCAGCTCCAGGCAGCCTGGGTCTTCCCCCAGCCTCCCCAGGCTCATGTGGGTGGAGGCTTGGAGACACACAGCCTGGCAGTATGTGGTTGGCAGCAGGCAGTCCTCAGAGTTTGCCCTGGCAATCTCAGAGGGCTTCCTGGAGGAGGTGAGAGGAGCAAGGGGTGGGCCCTCCCAACTCGAGAGCAGTGAGCCCTTCGGAAGTCTGTCTCTGAGCAACCCTGCCTACAAGAGGGCGGTGCCTAGCCCCAGGCACCTGGGTCGGGCCCTGTGACACGCAGTTTCCTCACAGGCTGGCAGGATGGCCAGGCTCGTTGGGCAAGTGTCTGGAGGGCCCGGCCTCGTCACCACAAGGAAGTGACCTCACTCAGGGAGTTTCGGAGAGGTGCCCGCATCTTGCCCCAGCTGCTGACAGCCTCACACAGCTGGGTTCCGGTGCCAAGGGCCAGGCAGCTGGACAGGGCAGCTGATGTCCCAAGCCAGATGTTTGGGCACCCAGACTGGACACCAATGCCTGCCTGGGGGTAGGCTCACATGAATCTCGGATGTGGCCCGTCGGATAAATATTAGTAAACCTGGCTTAGACTGATGCTGCCTGACGCCACCAACTCCAGGCAGAGCCCCCTCCCCATCCTGAGAAGCAGTCACAGAACATCAGGGCTGTTTCCTGCCCCTGGCCGCATCAGGGCAGTGGTGGATGTGGCCCCACTGGCTGCTGTGTGACCTGAGTGAGTCACCACCTCTCTGAAACCCCCACCCCGTGTTCCCTGCAAACCCAAGAAAGCAGCCCCAACAGGCAGAAATGACCGCACAGAGCTCGCGGGGGGCAGTGCCGCGCTGACCGCCCTGCGGGCGCCTGGCCCTGGCATCTCTCCAGCCGGTGGTTCCTCCGTCTCCAGCATGTGAGGGGCCCAGAACCCACTCACAGTGCAGTTCCCATGGGGGTGCAGCCGAATCCACGTGCATCCCGATCTCTGCCGTGTGGAGAAGGCTCCGGGCTCTTGGCTATCAAATGGCCCTAGGAGGGACATTCCTCAGAAGACCCTGGTGTGGTGTTCCTATGCCAGCAGTCTGCTGCCTCACCCGTCCCCCCATCCCAGGGCATCACAGTCCTCATCCTCCAGAGGCCACCCTCAGGCAGGCCTGCTCTGGGGCCCTCTTTGGCAATGTGACCCTGACAAGTCTCTGTACCTCTGAGCCAACTTTCCTCATCTGCCGCTGGGGCCATTGCACCTCCTGGGGGCACCACCCAGCTGCAGGTGGGACCAGGTGTGGCTCAGGCCTCAGGCAAGGGAGGCTGGGTGGCTCGGAGCTGCGGAGGGCAGCGTAAGTGGTGGTGGAGATCAAGCCCTCGGGGGGACGGTGGACGCAGAGAGAACGGGGGCAGCCAGGAGCTGGCTCTGGCCCCTGCCTGCAAGTACCTGCCACGTGGCCGTGGTCTCCTCAAGCCCCTCTCACCTCCTGAGGCTGTAGGTTATTTCTGCCCATGAACATACAGACACCCTGGGGGCTCCTGAAGTCACCTGCTGGTCCAGGACCGGTCGGGCTTGGGAGCGGTCTCCGTCCAGCCCCCACATTCGAAACCAGGTTCAGGCTGGTTCGGCCAAGCAGGGTTCAGGCTGCTGGGGAGGCCAGTGCCACTACGATTGAGCCCCTGGGGCAGGGACTGTGGGCAGAGAAGCTGCCTGGGGAGGCCTGGCCTTGGCCCTCTGCTCCCCTCCAGGGCTTGGACCTGATTTCCAGCAGCCTCCAAAGGGCCATCCACCCCCACAGCCCCCACGTATTGACATCATCCGTGAAGGGAATGGCAGAGAGGGGCGGAATGGGCAGGAAGGCTCCTGGGGAGGCCAGGAGGGCCGGGCTTCTGAACTGAAGCCGCCCACCCTACCTCCTGGCCTCCCAGCTCCCGCCCCACCTGCCGGAGCACCACCCTGGGTTGCAAGTCCTGCCCTTGGGGGAATGAGTCTCCCAACCTCCCCTGAGAGGGCCTGGGGTACAGGCAAGAGAGGAGCTGGGCGGGGCCGGGGAGCTCACCTCACCTGGTTTCCAAACGCCTTTCCTCCCCTCATTTCTCCCAGCCTCTGGTCTGCTCCTGCCTGTCCTCTGTCCCTTCCCCACGGCCCTCTCCATCTTGAACCAGTTTCTTCCTCTGTGGAACGGGGGCTGGAATGCCCACTTTGAGGGGTTCTCTGGGTTAGGTGGAGGCTGGGCACAGGGGTGGCATGCAGGCACGACTGGCCCTTCAAGGTCTCCTTGGAGACCTTCCGGGGCACGCCCTCCCCACAGAGTCCTCCCAGCTGTCCTCCCGGCCCCCAGTACTCCTGACCCCCGTCCCCATCCCCACGTACCTGCTGTGCCTCTGAGGCTTCGAGCAACTCCCCTCCGTCGGGTCCCAACACCAGCCAGGCCTGCAGGCACACAGTAGGTGCTTAAGCAAGGCTGAGTGTTGGGGGTCTTCCTGGTCAGCTCGGCTTCCAGGCTGGCGCCTGGGTGGGATGGGCAGGCTGGTGGGCCTGGGCACCTGCCAGTCATGGTGGCTCCTTTGGGCAGTGACAGATCACTCTGCTGCTGGCTGGTTCTGCCCTGCCCCGCTGAAGGACAGGCGTCAGGTAGGGGGCAGTGTTGACCTGCAGGTCTCAGGCAGGTGTCTCTCCCCTCCCCGGCGGGGCTGGGAGGGAAGTGCTTGGCACAGCCCAACCCTGCCCTCTGCCGGCGCTGCCCTTCCACACAATGCCCCTGCCCACAGCCAGGTCCCCTGGCCACACAGGTGGGACCACCGGGCAGCTGCCACCTGCATGCCATCCCCAGCACCTGGTCCGGGGGCTCCTCTTTATCCCTTACAGTGACCCTGAAGGGCCAGCAGACGCAGGGCTGGTCCCATGTCTGGGTTTTAAGCTCTGCGGCCACTGTCTTGACATTTTAAGTAAATTTTGAATCAGGGGACTCTCGTTTTCGTTTTGCGTGGGCTCCACCATTGAGGCCAATTCCGACCCCAGAGGCGGGACTTCCTGCTGTAACCTTCCCAGGGCAGAGCTGGGGCGGGGGGCGCGGGGAGGGGGCGGTCCTGGAGCAGCCGGGGTCCCGGGGTCCTCTCGGCCGGCTCCACCCCCACCCCTGGGAACCCGGGAAGAGCCGGCTTTCGCTTCCTGTCTATTAAACTCTTTAAAGGAAGAGGGTAAATAAAACGCCCGTCTACCCAGCTGGAAAGCGATGACTCAGCCGCCCCCGCAGACCCTCGCCCCCAGGCTGATCCCAGAGAGCCGGCGTCGCGGCCCAGCCCGGACCCCTCTGCTCCTGGGACTCCAGTCCGGGTCGTGGGCGCGGTCGGAGCAGTCCGTCCCCCAGTTCGGGACACCACGAAGGCGCAGGGAGGAGAGCGGCCTCCTCTTCCCCTCCCATTGACCGAGCTGTATGCGTTGCTGTTCCAGCCGCTTCCACGTGTTACCTCACCCAGCAGAGGCTACTGTTCCCATTTCACAGAAGGGAAAACCGAGGCTAAGAGAGGAGGTCGTTCCGGGCGCAGCCCGTGGGTGGCGAGCTGGGAGCTTGGTTCTGCAGAGGGTCTATGAGAAGACCCCCCCGCCCCCCAAGAGGACAGAACGGACAGGGCTTGAGAGGAAGGAAGGGGGCCTCGACCCTCCTTCGGCCCCAGGAGCCCCAGGACGGCAGGGCTGGCCCTCGGGTGCATGGAGGGCAGGGTTCTGGTCCTCGCTGTCTCCCCACCGTGGGCCGACCCCGGGTCCGCGGGTGCTTCCCGGGGCTCCCCAGCGTGAGTCACCGCGGGCAGGGCTGGCTGCAGCGCATTCCTCCGCGGGGCCGGCCCGCCAGACGGTGCGGGCGAGCGCCCGGGCGGGGCGGGACCTCGAGTCACCCCACGGGGTCGGGCCACTGGGGCATCGGGGGCAAGAGGAGCGCGGGCTTCTGAGACCGGAGGGGGCGGCCGGGACCTGACCAGGGCTCGGACGCGACGTGCGGGCCCGGGCCGGCTGGGGAGGGGATGGCCCGGGGCGCGCGGGGCGCAGGCGGGCGCGGTGGCTCGAGGGCCGGGGCGGACCGGGGCGGGACCGACGGGGCGGGGCGGGGAGGGGCGCTATAAAGGCCGCGCCGGGGCCACGAGGCGCTGAGCCGGCGCCGCCACCGCCCTCGCCGCCGCCGTGTTGCCGCCCCCAGTCTCGAACCCGGCCCGCCATGAAGTCCCCGGACGAGGTGCTGCGCGAGGGCGAGCTGGAGAAGCGCAGCGACAGCCTCTTCCAGCTATGGAAGAAGAAGCGCGGCGTGCTCACCTCCGACCGCCTGAGCCTGTTCCCCGCCAGCCCCCGCGCGCGCCCCAAGGAGCTGCGCTTCCACTCGCTGTTGAAGGTGGACTGCGTGGAGCGCACCGGCAAGTACGTGTACTTCACGATCGTCACCACCGACCGCAAGGAGATCGACTTCCGCTGCGCGGGCGAGAGCTGCTGGAACGCGGCCATCGCGCTGGCGCTCATCGATTTCCAGAACCGCCGCGCCCTGCAGGGCTTTCGCAGCCGTCAGGAGCGCCCCGCGCCCGCCGCACTCGCCGCACTCGCCGAGGCCGCCGAGGCCGCGGCGCCCTCCGAGCCCTCCGAGCCCTCGGAGCCCTCGGGCCCCTCCCCGCAGCCCCAGCCCCGCACGCCATGAGCCCGCCGCGGTGAGTGCCGGCCCGCGCCCGGTAGCCGGGTCGGGGGCCTTGGGGAAAAGCCACTCCCACGCCCGACGGCGGGGGGCGGGGCGCTGCAGCTCTTTGGGGACCCGGCGCCCCGCGATCGCGCTGCTCCCCTCGCGCCAGGGTCTCGGGGCCCCTCAGGCTGGACCCCGACAGGCCCTGGCGCAACTCCCTGACCCAGTCCTTTTCCCGCAGGGCCGCACAGTGGACGAGCCGGACCGGGGTCCCGACGCAGCCCGCGCTCGCCAACCCTGCAGCCGCAGAACGCCTCGCCCCGCGCGCGGATCCTCGCCCCGCAGCGCGGGCGCCTTAAGTTATTGGACTATCTAATATCTATGTATTTATTTCGCTGATTCTTTGTAGGCACATATTTTATAACCTTGATATCTTGTTTTTGCATTAACACGCTCACCGCAAATAAATTTGGCCAGTTGACTTTTCTACCACCCGGCTGTGGCTCAGTGAGACTCCTGCGGTTGGGAGGGTGCAGGCCCGGGAAGGGCAGGGCAGGTCACTCTCGTCCAGTCCTGCCGGCTGGTGTGAAAGCGCTGGGAACCGGCTTTGAATGAATAAGTGAATCGTGTCATCTGCTGGGCCGGGTCCACGCCCTCCTTTCCAAGCCGCCTCCCCGGAGGCCAGGAAGTGCTGTGGGGTTTGACCTGGCTACCTTCTGCTCCGTGTTGTGTCCTGAGGAGCTAGCCTGGGAGGACAGGGTGGTGACCCACGGCCCTGCTGCTGCCTGTGATGGGGGCCCTTCCCCAGCAGCCCCTCCTCCCCACACACCACCTGGCACCAGACCGAGGGAAACCCTCTGCCCTCTGGCTGCCTGCTGCCAGCGCTCCTGGCCTGTGCCCACAGTGTGGGGCGGGCAGGGTCACCTTTGCTTTTGAGGGAACAAGAGAGAGTGCCGGGCTGTCTCTACTGTTGGGGCAGGCAGCAGAGGTCCCTGCATGCCCAGGCGCTGTCCCAGGACACCGGGTGGAGAGGCCTGAGCCCCTCTTCCTGAGATAGCAGACCAGCACGGCTGCTGCCCTCCCTGGCTGCGTTCTCTGAAAGACAAGGAGGGTCCAAGACAGGGCTCAGGAAGTGTGTCCCCCACCCAGAAGGGCTCCTGGTGATGAGCAAGCTGAGGAGCTAATAAGGGGTACAGGCACGACTCCTTGCCCCATGATGGGGCCTTCGTTTCTGGAACTTTCCTGGCTGGAGGGATGCCTGTAGGGGAGGCAGAGAAGTACCAGAATCGGGCCCTAATCTGTGTTGCTGTGGTGCCGACGAAGACTCTTAGCTGGTCTGGGGTCAGGGCAGGGAGAGTGCCGTCCCTTGCTGTCCCTTGCTGTCCCTTTGCTACATGGCCTCTGGGAATCTTGCTGCTAGATGCAGAAGAAACCATTTCCTGCCAGGAAGTTAACACGCTTTGTGAAGCCCCTGTGTAAACGGGGCAGGGGCTCCTGCCAAAGGCAGAAAAGAGCGGCCGAGGACGCTGCCCTGGCTGGGCCCCCGGGCCTCCTGGCTGCCCCCCGGAGCCTCACCTGGACGGATGTCCAAGGTCAGCAGGAGAGGCCCTGCCCCTGGGGGCTTCGAGCAGACACATGATCTGGCCTGAGCTCTGAGGCCACTTCTAGTCTGAGGAATTTTGGAATTCCTCAAATTCTGAGGACAGTGGAATTCTAAGAGTTGGGGAGTCCACGTTGTAACAGTTTCTTTTCAAGGCAGTCCAAGGAGAGCAGGGGTAGCCTTCATGATCTTGGGGCAGCTGCAGACCCTCGCTGAGGCTGTGGAGAACCGGATCTCTCCAGAGGGGTCAATCGGTCACAGTGGCTGGGCGGGCTCCCCATGCCCATTCTCCCCACAGCCCAGGGCCAGGGACTGGGGGTGAGGGGTCGGGAAGTGCTGTGGTCAGGAGGCTCAGAAGGCAATAGTAGGTGGCCTGGCCAGCAAATCGGGTAACCCGGCCGCAAGGCACGAGGTGAGTGGCGGGGCGAGCATTCCCGCTGAGTTCCACCTCCTGCCAGGTCCCCGGCAGCGGTAGATTCTCATAGGAGCGAGAAACCTATCGAGAGCTGTGCATGTGAGGGATCTGGGAAGGCGCTCCTTATGAGAATCTAACACCTGATGATCTGGGGTGAAAGTTTCATTTCTGCCACCTGCATCCGTGGAAAAATTGTCTTCCATGAAACTGATCCCTGGGGCAGAAAATGTTGGGACCACTGAACTATAGGACAAAGAGGCTGAGAGAGGGGTACACCAGAGGAGTTCTGGGGTCCGGGTGGCTGGCAGCCTCCCTGGTACAGCTCTGGGACCAGGGTTTGGGTGTGTGCTGGGCTGTCCCTGGCGCAGTTAGTTCAAGGATCAGGTTTGGGTGTGTGCTGTGCTGTCCAGTAGAGCGAGGGTAATTTCCCTTCCATCTAGGAAGGCCTTGGTTCCCTGATTTTTTTTTTGAGATGGAGCCTCGCCCTGCGGCCAGGCTGGAGTACAGTGGCACAATCTTGGCTCACTGCAACCTCTGCCTGGAGGGTTCAAGCCATTCTACCACCTCAGCCTTCTGAGTAGCTGGGACTACAGGCTCGAGCCACCATGCCCAGCATTTTTTTTTTTCTTTTTTTCTTTTTAAGTAGAGACAGGGTTTCACCATGTTGGCCAGGATGGTCTTGATCTCTTGACCTCGTGATCCACCTGCCTCAGTTTCCCAAAGTTCTGGGATTGATCTTTTAAAGCAACCATTTCTGCTCTTGGACAGGCATACTGTGGGCAGGGGGTTGGGCAGTAGCTCCCCATTGCTTGGGGTGTGAGCAAAAGGGTCTGTGTGGCAGCACGGGGTGCCTTTGTGAGCGGGCTCAGGGCCACACTAATGACTGGGAACCAATTTGGGTGATTCTGTCCTCCCCAGAGCTTTGCCCAGCTGTAGGCCCCCTCCTCTAGGAAGCCCTCCGATCCTGAGGAGACATCCCTCCCCAAAGGATGCAGGCAGGCCACGCGTGAGCCTGCAGAAACCAGGCCGGAAGAGGTCGGAGGGATTTATTAGGAGTTTATTGCCAGTCTGTGTCTAGGCAGCGGTCACCGGACTTTGTCCTTCCTCTCGGGCATAGGCTTTCTCCAGAGGAGCAGGAGGACAAGGGCATTGACTGCAATCTGCACGTGGCCAAAGACAGGGACGCCAAAGCTGCGGTACAGGAGGCCGCCGAGGGTGGGTCCCAGGGTTCGCAGCAGCGGCTGCACAGAGGCGCAGAGGCCCAGCATGGTCCCTGGGGGGTGGATCGGGGGAGTCAGGACCTGGGCAGCTCCCTGGGCAGTGGCCCACTTCCTGGACACAGCCATGGCCTCCCGCCACTCCCGATGCCCCCCACCCTCACGGCACAGTCAGCACCTTGAGTCTGGTGAAGTACTCCTGAAAACAGCCCTCAAGACTTTCTACCTGCTGGTTTCAAACCTGGGGTCCCCCACCCCCTGCCACCCACCCGGCCTCTGGAGCAAACGCAGCTCTCTCCCCGCACCATGCCTGCTCCCTGAGGACCACTCAGCCGTGTAGGAGGCACCACAGGCACTTCCCAGGGCACTGGGCTGTCTCCTCCCTGCTCCAGAAAGTTTCTAAGTGCGGGAGGAGCCTGGGAACAGGGCCACAGCTCACCGCAGCAGGCCCCGCCCTACCAGGCCTGCCAAGGGAGATGGCATCTGCGCCTGGGGCCCGGAACCTCCCACCCAGGGTGTCAGGGCGGCTCTTTCCCAGGGTGCACCCACCACTGAGGGCTGGTGATGCAGTCGGGAGGCTGAGCCTGGCCTGAGACACTGCTGGGGCTTGGGTTTAGAGTGGGCACGATGCCCCCACCCCACAGCCCCTCCCGACCATCAGCCGTTCCTCCAGCCGCCCCATCTGCGGAGCTCCTACTACTCCACGGAACTCCCCCAACAGGGCCAGGGAGGGGCTTCGGGGGCCCACACAGGGCCCCTCCACCTGCCCCTCCTGCAGCCCCAGCAAGACTGAGCCACTTCCCAGGACCCCGGATAGCCCCCACCTGCACAGCAGCTAGCTCTGTCCTTGACGCCCTGTCTCCGCAGCCCTCTGGACAGACAGGTGACACTATCCGTGGCTGTTGTCAACACTCGGGCAACATGGAGGGCAGCATTCACTAAGCGGGAGGACCCCCCAGGACTCCAGGTGGGAGGGCTCTCTGCCTCTGGTCCCGTGCCCAGAGGGTCACTGGCTCCAGGGGCTTCAGAGCCCAGGTCTCCTGGAGCTGGAAATCTCTGGCCTGTCAGCTGTGATAAGAAGCTGGCCAGGCCCCACCTGGGCTCAGGGCCCGCCTGGAAGATCATTAAGAGCAGCCTCTCCTGCAGACACAGGGTGCAGGTCCGGCCCTTCTGTGGGTTTCCCGGCTGCTGCTGGGAACCAGGCGCTTGCTCCTTCTAGGCCAGCGGTGGTGTCCGGGCATGACGTGGCCCAGTGGCCTGGGCCTGGCATCCTTCAGCCTCCGGGGCCCTTTTCCCAGCCAGGCCCTGTCCTCAGTTCTCCAGGCCTTCCTGTCCTGTGCCCTCCTCCTGGCCTCTCCAAAGTTCGGCCCAACTTCCTCCAGGAAGCCCTCCTGGCTCAGCCTGCGCCAGCCCTGCACTGTGGAGTCACAGTCCCAGAAGGCCTTGAATGTTCCCAGGCAGCCCTGAGAAGAGGCCTGCCCTTTGCAGCCAGCCCACATCTGCACCTTCAGACCTCAGGCTGCCACCTCCCAGACAGGCAGGGGGAAGGAGGGTCAGACGCCTGTCCTGAGTTTTCTGGCTCTGCTGCTGGGGAGGCCTGGAAGAACCTCCAGGACTCCAAAGGACTCCCTGAGTCCTGTGACCTCCGCCAGCGCCCAGGAGCCCCCTGCACTGGCCAGTGTGTGCCCATACCGCGCCTGGGGTGGGGCAGGAGCCTGGGCATTATTGGGACCCGGGCATCCCCAGACTGCATGACGGGCTTTCTTAGGCCTCAAGAAAGAAAGCTAGGTCCGAAATGGGGGAGGGGAGGTCTATATCTGGGGGACTTGTGTCCCTCAAGTGGCCTAGGGACTTTCTGGATTTAATTAATGGTGTGTATTCATTCACTCAATCATTCATTCACTCATTCATTCAGGAAGTTCCTGAGCACTTGCATGACCCCCCTGTGCTGGGGGAGGGGCCAGAAGTCCCTGGGGCTTCTGGGCCTGGCAGGCAAGGCCCTTAGGTGCTTCTCAGAGCCAAGCCAAATGCCATCTCCAGGCAGCTCCTCCCAGGACCCTGGCCTGCCCACAGCTGGGCTAGGTGGTGGGCAGGAGTTTCATGTGGGCCCCAGGCCCCCCACCTTGCCCACCCCACACAGACCGCAGGCCTCCACCCTCCCCACCCCACCCAACCCACACATACCCCGGTCCACCCACCCCACCCACCCTACCCACCCCACACAGACCCCAGCCCACCCACCCCGCTCAGCCCACATGGACCCCAGGGCCCTAGACCACCCCACCCCCACAGGGCTTTTCCTAGGGCTTCCTGGAGGAGGCTGCCCACCAGCTGGCCGCAGCTCACCCGTGTCCGAGCTGGAGACGGCCTTGGTCAGCATGCTGTCGGTGACCACGTTGAGGGTGCAGAGGCTCAACACCAGGCCGGGCATCAGGAGGCAGAAGTGGAAGACGCTGGACATCGAGGCCTGGGACGGGCAGGTGGGGGCCTAGCTGAGGGGCCAAGCTCCTCTCTAGGGTCTTACCGGTCCCTCTCCACCCTGGCTGCTGCCCCTGCTGAAGAGCTGGCCCTGGGTGGGCGTGGAGGGTGGAGGGGGCCAGGAGCCCAGGAGCCCAAGCACAGATGGCACCGTCCAAAGTGACCTTGCCCCAGTGAGAGGGTCAGGGGAGTGGGCCAGAGCGAGGAGCCCTCACCATGGCCAGGCCCACCGCGATGAAGACCAGCACGCTGGCTCGGAGCAGCGCCTCCTCTGAGAAATGGCTGCTCAGCCACCCGATGACCAGGCCCTGGGTCACCTAGACCAGACAGAGAGGGTATTAGTGGGGATAGGGGAGGCGAGGGAGGCACGTCTGGACCGTGGCCAGCCCCCAACAGCAGGGACCTCCAGGCTGGCCTGTGGTGTCCCTCTCCGGAGAAGGCCTCTCAGCATCTGCAAGCCCCTGGGGTCTCTGCCCCCACCGCCAGCAGTGACTGTGTCAGGACGGCTCTGAGGTCCTTCAGGAGACAGGGCTCCTCTCCACAAGGGAGGAAAGAAAGGCTCACACCAGGGACACCAGGGATGGACCCACTGGGCCAGGCTTAGCCACAGCCTGCTGCCAGGGATGGAGCTGGTGGGACAGGCTCAGCTGCAGGCTGCTCCCAGGGAAGGACTCAGTGGGCCAGGCTTGGCCGTGGGCAGCTCCTAGGCCAGGGCAAGGCTCCCTATCTGGCCATTTCAGCTCCTCCACCAAGCAGGGAGCTCTGGGCCAATGTGCCTGGAATGCAGGGGTGGCCCCGCTGGAGGGTCCCTGGGCTCAGTATCCACCCGCAGGGCAGGCCCAGCCCGCAGAACCTCTGGAGGGGACCAGCCACTCTCCCCACGTCCTGCCAGGCAGAACAGAAACTGCTTCTAATGCGAATCACAAATGGCTTAAAGATCTTACTTTCACACTTACTTTATCTTAGGGTGTTTCGGGATTTTAAAAGTTTTTTAAAGGAAGAGCTGGCCAATTTCACTCCGTGCAATAAGCCTAAGAGGAGCTCACAGTGCCGGACGCCTATGTGTGTTGCGTCTCCATTTGCCCGTTAAGTCTAAAAAAGCTTAAACTTAGGAGCCCTGCAGGCTTTGACCTGAACCTGGAGCTGAGCAGCCTGTCCCTGGCTGGACTTGGGCCTGGGCTACTGTGTGGGCCCCTCCTCCCCTCCTCAGCCTCCTCTCCTGCTGCTCCGCCTGTGTCGGGGTCCCCAGGCCTCACCCCGCTCCTTCCCCGGCCCTGGGCAGTTCACCAGCCCCGTTCCTGCGAGGGCGTCTCCATGGTATTGGTCAACACCCAGCTCTGTCTGTCTCAGGTAGGGTCCCCACTGCAGCCATGGCCGGCCCAAGTGCCCGAGACACAGGCCAGGGGCTGCCACGTGCATCCTGGCTGCAGGCTTCAGCCAGGGTCTGATGAGGGTCTTGCCTGCGGTGAGCTGGGCACGGCCTGTTCGGAACGGGCCCCGTGGCACCAGCCCCAGATTGTCACTATTATTGCTGCTGTTGTTTTTCTGTTTATCTCTTTGTACCCTGCCAGGGTGGCCCCACCGGTCCTCAGAGCAGAAGCCCTTGCTGCCCATGATGGGGGTCCAGCCCCTCCCAGGAGAGGCTATTTTAGCACTAGTCTAGTCCTGGGCCCAGAGGCTGAAGAGCCAATGGCTTGGAGATGCCAGGAATGGCACAGGCTTCCAGAGAGGCCGAGAGCCCCGCCCCCACCCTGGTGGGTCCCAGAATAGCCCCTCCCTTGCTCTGGCTGTCAGGCAGCCATACTGGGCGTCCGCACGCCATCACCTGTCCCCACCACCCCAGGGTCTGGTCCAGATGCCCAGAAGAGCTGGCAGCGGAGGGGGCTCGCCCTGGCCCAGGAGCTGAGCCATTCTAGGGGGCTGACAGACAGGACCCCTGCCGTGTCAGAGCTGCCAGGGTTTCAGGGCGATCTACAATGATAGCGTGGCCTCTGAGCACGCCTCTGAGCGCTGGCATCTTGCTCCTATGGAACCTCCACAGGGGTCCGCACTGGTCCAAGTGCTTTGCCTTGTTAGGTCACCTCATCTGCCAAGGACCCTGAAGGTAGCATTTTGGCCTCATGGGGTGGATTTGGAGAGTTTGGGAGACTTGCTGTGGTCACATGGCTGGTGGACAGGTAGGCTGCCACAGACCCCAGCTGGCTGCATCAGGGGCCAGAGTCCACTGTCCTCACAGTGCGCCCACCACGGCAGCTGGCTCTCCCTCCCTGGCCTGGTTCCCTGTGGACCCTGACATGTGCCGGATGGGAGGCCGAGGGCTCCCCAGCCTCCACCGGGAGAAGCGTCCACTCTCAGAGGCCCGCCCCACGGGAGCCCCCACCGTGCCCCCAGCAGGCCCTGTGTGCCACTCACCATCTGGAGGAGCCCGAAGAAGGACATGAGGTAGCCAGCCTGGGCGGCCTCCAGCCGGAAGAAGTCCATGGAGATGATGGAGAACATGACCATGAAGAGCCCTGAGCCGGGGCAGGGGAGCAGGGGTGAGCACCCTGCGCCCGGCCTTTGCCTCCCTCGTGTCTCAGCAGCCTGACCAATCAAGGGGTCTGGGCCCTGGCCAGGGCCTGGTTCAGGGAGGGGCCTGTGGTGCCAGCCAGGCCAGTGAGACCCTTCCCTGGAATTCTGCTGGATCCCGGGTGTTGCTAAGCTCTGGACTGTGAGCAGGAAGGTGCTGGAATGGGGGGACCCAGGGCTGACCATGTGGGAGGATTTGGCCCAAGACCCACCATGGGCCTCTGTTATAAAAGCCCACAATGTCACACCTGCAATCCCAGCGCTTTGGGAGGTTGAGGAGGATTGGTTAAGGCCAGGAGTTCGAGACCAGCCTGGAAAACACAGTGAGACCCTGTCTCTACAAAAACTTAAATTAAATGGGGGTGGTGGCACACGCCTGTAGTCCCAGCTGCTCAGGAGGCTGACACAGGAGGATCGCTTGAACCCGGGAGGTGGAGGCTGCACTGAGCTGAGATCCCTCCACTGTACTCCAGCCTGGTCAGTGGCCTCAGCAAAAAGGGCTTCTGTTCCTGAGGTTAGTGACTTGGGCTCTAGTTTTGAGAATCAAAAGAGCCTGCCTAGGTGGGCTGGGTGGGACAGAGGCTGGGGCAGTCGGAGTGTCGAGGGCCCGTTCTCCGCCCTGTTTCCTGGCATCCCAGTTACAGGAGGCTGGGCGGGGCTTCTGAGAGACGGGGCTGCCCGTGGGCTTGTCCACGGCTGGCTGTCCTATCTGGTCCGTGACACCCTAGGGTCTGCTGCGAGGGCCCTGGGCCAGCGTGCTTCAGAAGGCGGTGCTGACACTCATACTTGCTTTCCTGCGTCTCAGGCTGTCCTGAGAGGACGTGGGGCCACAGCGTATGAGGGTGAGAGCTAGGAGTGCATAGGGCTGCGTGGCGGGGAGCCGGGCCCTCCGCCTGCGGGGACCTGCCCTGGTGCACGGTGCGGAGGGGCTGCAGGGAGGTGGGAAAGGCCCTTTTCTGCCTTCCTCCCACTCCTGCCTGTGCTACCACTTCTGCGTGGACCTGCAGGGCACAGGCCAGAGGAAGGGCTGGGTCCTGGCCGCAGCTGGAGCTCCACTGGGCTCTGGCCGCTGGCCGGCGGCAGTTGAGACTCACCTGAGGGCAAGTTGGAGACCACCTTGACCAGGAAGATCCTTGGGACGTCTGGCAGCTGCAGCAGGCCGGCGATGGCCTTCAGGTCAAACACGCTGGCCCGGGGGCTGCCTGGCAGGGAGAGGCCAGTCAGGCCTGTGGAGGCCATCGTCCCAATGCCCGCCCCTCGCCCAGCTGCAGGCCTCGCTGTTCCCAGGCCCCTGTTCCGCCCGCCAGGGTACATCTTTCTCCCCTGGCTTCAGTGCCGCTGGCTCGTGGGTATGAGAGCTGGTGATGCTCCCAGCCTCGAGGTGGGCACCGCCACTCGGCACACTTCCACGTGTGCCTAGGGCCCCCGAATCCCCAGAGGCACTCAGGAAAACATCCTCAGTGCTCGGCAGCCCCTGAACAAGGGACCAGCAGCTGCTTCCTGTAAGGTCCTGGCCTGGGGCCTGGGGCAGAGTGTGACCCAGCCAGCAGCCCAGAGGAAGACAATGGCAATGCCATGCCCCTCTTTGTGGCCACAAGTCACCACCATGCCCTGGTCCACTGGACACCTCTGAGTGTGGTACTGCGGGTCCCCTGCCAGGCTTATGAATTCCTCCCGCCTTTCTGGGTCTGGGGGCTCCCGCCTCTCTGGGTCTGGGGGCTCCCGCCTCTCTGGGTCTGCTATGTGCCACCATAGCCCTAGCTCCACCCAGCCCTTCCTCTGGACCTTCTGGGTTAATTCCATCGCAGCCCTCTGTCCCAAGATGGCCCCAGGTGGGTCGCTCCATCCCAGGCTGGGCTCTTAGTCCCTAGGCACAGAGGCATGGGTCCTGCCATTTGCCCCACATGCAGGGGCTAGGCTCAGCAGGCGGCCACCCTTGAGGGGATTTCCTCTGGGGAGCCCTGGCCTCTATTCCTGGGACCAGCCTGACCATCCTCTGCCCTCCACCAATCAGGATCCCTTGGGCAGCACCCTCGCCTCTGCCTGGACATCTGGAGCCTTGGGAGCCTTGCTGGCCCACCCACCCTGTTGGGGGTCCCTCCTGGTCTTCCCCAGCCCTCTCTGGGCCTTCCCTCCTAGCGCCTTCCCCATCTGGGTCTCCCCGCCTGTCTGACCCTCACTTCCACCTTTTCACGACCACACCTCACCTGGCTCCTATGAAGTCAGCAGCTGGGAGGGGTTCAAGGAAGGCAGAAGGGTGTGAGTAGCCCCCAGATTCCCCCTCCTGCCCACCGTTCCCCTTGGCTGGAGCACACAGGCCTAGCCAATGCCTCCCATTGCCCCGGCATCTGGGCAGGGTGTACCTGGTGGGGCTTACCTGATGGTGGAGCCTGGGCATCTGTTCTGGCCCCTTTGGTGCTGGCAGGGATGCAGGTGAAGCTGAGGACAGCTCCCAGGAGGGTGGCCAGGGCAGCCAGGATGGCCGGGCACTGAATCCTGCGGGCAACAGCCTTGGCTGCACAGGGCGCGGGTCCCAGGGCCCAGGCGCCTGCCTCCTTCCCCAGCCTGCGCCTTCGGCCACACTATGGCTCCAATGGCTGAAAGCAGCTCAAGCCTGACTGCTCACGTCCCCACAGTTTGTGACCTAAAGACTGGGGACCGAAGGCTGGGCACGGTGGCTCATGCCTGAAATCCCAGCACTTTGGGAGGCCGAGGTGGGTGGATCACAAGGTCAAGAGATCGAGACCATCCTGGCCAACATGGTGAAACCCCATCTCAAAAAAAAAAAAAAAAAAAAAAAAGACTGGGGACCGGGACCCTCAGAGGACGTTTATTCAGTATGGATGAAGGAACTTGTGAAGCATTCACCATCCCTGTCCCTCGCCATGGCACCCAGGCCCTGGCAGCCCCTGTGGGTGGCAGGTGTGGCAGCCAGGCTGGTGGGCACCTGGGGTAGGCGGTGCGTTCTCCCAGGAACAGCAGCTCCCACACTGGCCAATGTCAGGAGAGGCTCCAAAGGGCAAGCTTGGCGTGCTGGTCCCTGGGAGGGGCTCTCCGAGACCTGAGCACCTGTGCTATGTCATGGGGATGGTCACGCTGCCTCCCCAGCGGGGGCAAGGGCAGGCCTGGCACTTAGCGAGCACTCAGAAACTGCCTCCCCTCCTGGAGGACCTCTCTCCACTTTCTAGAGTGGGCGGGGCATGCTGGGCCTGAAGAGGGCTTTGGGCCGGGGTTCGCTCCAGAGACTTGCAAAGCCCCAGGTCTGCCTCCCGGGCTGCTCTGCCACCTTCCCACCTGCCTGGGCCACCACTAAGTCCTGTGACTCTGGCTCTCCCGTCAGCTTCCCTGCCATGAGTCCCCACCTGGAAACTCGGCCTGGGATTCCCCTGGAAGGAACCAGCAGGACTTGTCACCTGGAAACGTAGGCGCCCGGAGCGGGCTGTTCTGTCACCATTCCTCCTGGGAGCTGAGCCAGCTGCCTCCCCTCAGGGAGAGGCAGGAGGAAACTGGGCTTCCCACTGAGCCTGGCTGTAAGGCCTCCCTCGCAGCAGCTGAGCAAACTCCTATACAGCCTGCAAGGGCCCTTCTTGGTGAGGCCCCAGCCCTCCTTCCCATACAGCATGCCATCTGAGAAAGACTCACTTTACCAACTGCTAGACTCTGGTCCCTGAGGACAGGGGGGCCGAGGTTGGACCCTGCACTGAGACTGCAGTGATCATTAGATGGTGGGAGAAATGTGTGAGCCATTCACAGGCAGCACAGTTCCTGCCCCGACCTCAGCAGAGCACCCAAATCCACCCTGGTCAGTGCCTCAGGGCACAGACACGAGTAAGAGTCATGGGTCCTGGAAGATGCCCTTGCACCGGAAAACATGGCCAGCCACGGACCACTGAGTCCCCACCAAAGAGTTCAGAGAAAGAACTTTTCTCCGCCCCTCCTTACCACAGCCACATATGCGCGTGCACACACACACACACACACACACACACACACACGCAAACTTGTATACGTGCACTTACATGCACCCATTTGCCAGAGCAAGGAAGCGACTTGCTGCCACACTGACTAGGACAGCAATGGGCCACCTCTGGGTACAGAGTCTGGGCATTGGCCAGCTCTCATTTCTCAGGCGGGACCCCTGAGCTCACATGGGTTGGGGGGGAGCGCAGCACACGTTCACCTGGCCTGTGCCGCTGTCCCACCGATCCATCAAGGCAGCTCTGACCCACCCCCCCGCCCCCGCACCCATGGCCCCAGGGCGCCAGATACTCCTGCTTTCTGGCTGCTGGGTTTCCGCACGATTGGGCCCTTCCTTTGGGAAAATGCAGGGAAGGGACAGGGCTGAGCTCGGGCCCCACAGCTTGTCCCGGCAGCCAGCAGGCCCGGATGGGTGGTGTGGGAGGGACGCCTGGTTCCCGTGGCCAACGCCAGAGAGAAGGGCCCTCTCTTTGGGACCCTGGCCTCAGAGGCCTACATGTCACAGCTCAGGGTCTGGCTGGGCAGGGGCAAAAGCTGCCTTCTTTGCCAGATGCCCCAGAGGTGCACAGGAGCAGAAGCCACTTAGACGGCTATTTTGGGAGGCTGGTGACAAGCAAGGTGTGGTGGCAGGCAGCCAGGCCCTCAAGTGGTGGCCGGAGAACCCAAGGCCAGCGCTGCTGTGGGCAAGAGGAGAACCTGGGGCTGGGGAGCCCTGGAGGGCCCCAGGAGGGAGTCAGGGCCCACAACTGTGCCAGGGGCCATGGGTGGCTGCTGGGGGAGACTTGGGCTGTCCTTCCCCAGTCAGGGCTCTCTCCTGCCAGGAGTGGGAAGGACATCCGGCACGCTGGCCTCAGCCCTGGGGCCTCTGCACGCCTCCCCCGCCCCCACAGCCTGGCCATCCCCCAGGACCATTGAATCAAGGTTCCCTTCGCACAGTGCAGTCAGCCCCTTCTGCTCAGCGCCCCTCAACCTCACCCTGACCTGCCCAGACGCAGGGGCACGCTGGCTTCCAGGGGCACATCCAACACTTTTATCAATGGAGTCACGACCAGGAAGGCGGGGACAGCTTAATTGGTCTTTGTCCCCTCCTCCTCAGCTCACCTGCTGGGCGACCTCATTTCCTCTTATGCAAATGAGAGCTGGGCTGGCAGCTGCCCTGCCGCTCACCCCCTGTTCTGGGGCCCCTCTGGACCTGCAGGATCCAGCCCACCTGCACCCTGCCACCGACAGCAGCCCACACCTGAGGCTGCGCAGACAGCAGGGAGTGCAGTGGCCTTTCAGCCGCGTCTCCAGGAACGTCTGCTGGTCTAGCTCCTGTACGATCTCCAGTGACAAGCTTCATCAAACCTCACCTTGCTCTGAGGCTCCCAGGTCATCCTGCCACCAGGAGTGAACCCACAGGAGGGGCCGAGGCGGGGTCAGCTGGGACCTAGCTTTATGGGACCCCTAGGTCACAAGAGGTTGGGGCAGGGGGCACCCAGAGCATCCCTGATGTCCAGCCCAGGGCTGGGAGAAGTCACCACTGCCCCAAGACGCTGTAGTGAGAACCATGTCTGAAAACGAGACTCTTGCAGGGCCATGCTGAGCTCTCCTGCCTTCTGTCTTCCAGGGTGCCCCAGAAGGTCCTAGAGGCCCCTCTGGTCTGACCCCTACCATTACCTGGTCCCCCCACTCCCCAAACACACAGCCCTGCAGCCAAGCCACAAGCTCGTCCTTCCCCAAATGGGCTCTGGGACTGGAGTGACTCAGGGCCAGCAAGAGGCCTGTCCAGCTCGGGCCACTGCTCCCCACGCTGTTCTGGGGGACTGCAGGGCTGGGACCATCTCAGCGGGGCCTGCCGGGAAAAGAACAGAAAGAACCAGAGTGTCCTGGGCCCTGGGAAGCACTCGGACAAGGCAGTGGCTGAGCGCCTCTCTGGCTCTGCTAAGTCCCGCCACAGCCCTAGCTCCACCCAGCTGGGGTGCGGGCGGGCCCGGGTCCCCCATATCCTGCTGCTCCCTCCACTGCCTGCCAGCCCCTGCCCTGCATATGCCTTCCCCGCACAGCAGGTGCTCTGTTACAGACATCCCTGCACCCTCGGCTTCTGCTCCGCGCTGGGGACACCCTGGGTCACGTGGGGCGCTGCTCCCCTCCCTTCCCACCTCATCCTGCCTCTCAGAGCTCCAGCTCCCCTGGCTCCTCGTTTCTTCTTGACTGGGTACTGGCACCCCCATGGCATGGGCATTGCCCTGGTGGCCGCCTGTCCACCCGGAGAAGGCAAACCCTGCAGGGCTCCCCGCTGTCTGACGCAGGGAGGACTCTTTGGCTCTCCCCATCCCTCCCCAGGCTGTGAGGGTCTGGGCTCAGAACATGAGTCACAGAGCCACCCCCTGCCCAGCGTGTGTGCAGTGACTCAGGTCTCGAGTCCCTCCCCAGGCCAGCCTGGCCTCTCAGCCCTGGGATCCAGAGGCTGGGCCCAAACCAGTTATACAAGTGCCCGCCCCCGCAGCCTGTGGGTGCCAAGTCCACTTCCTCCTCCCAGCTGCTGCCCAGGTGGGTGCGGATGAGACAGCACTGGGGCCTTTCAGGGGAATGGAATACACAGGTGGGTGGGCGGGGAGGAAGACTCCACGTGCGCCGTGCTTTGGTTTCCATCAGGGAAGGGCAGGAAGGCTGTGAGGAGGGGGGCGTTCACAGCAGCACCAGGCTGCTGCCCCTGGCTAGGCCAGGAGCCAGAGCTGGCTGGGGGCTGCCAGACTGAGGAGGCCAGGGGGCTGGCCCTTGCCATGGGGCACCAGGCCTTGGAGTCTGGCTGGCACTGGCCTCACTGCCTTCAGTGAGCCCCTAAAGAGGAGGTGTGGGCCTCTCTCTCCCCATCTGGGTTGGACAAAGGCAGAGTTCCAGCCACGAGGTCACCCCCACAGCCCTCCCACCACCACTCTGGGCAGCCAGCTTTCCCACAGGGCGCATGCAGTGCCCCGTGTCTTGGGCGTGGTGTGAGCCTGCTGAAGGAGCCTTGGACAGGGACTGGGAGCTCTATGGAGGCAGCCTCACCATTTCCTGGGCCTCAGTTTCCCCACCCATCAAAGGAACTGTCACAGCTGGCCTGGTGATGAAACGTCGAGGTTGTAAAGTGCCTCAGATCCTGGGTTGAAGGGAGGCAGGGAAGCGAATGGAATGCCCTGGCAGGTGTGGGCAGGGGGAGAGGCCGTCTTGGCAGCTGGAGGGAGGGAGAGGGATGTGAGTGGTGCTCTCGGTCAACAGGGGGACGGGGGAAAGGACAGGAGAGACAGGAGGGACCTGTGGCCTGGGAGGCGTGCGTGCTGAGCTGCTCCAGCGTGCTGGCCCCGGCTCACTGCCCGAACCAGCCTGGACCCTCCAAGCATCCCTGTGGGAGAGTGAGGGCGGGGGAGGGCCCGTTTCCCAGGTGAGGACGGGAAGAAGACAGCAACAGGCGGCTGGGCCCCGAGCCGGCAGCGTCCCCAGGGAGGGCAGCACCATGGGAGAGCAGCTGCCCAGCTCGGCCACCTGCTGGGGCCCAGCACTCCTCTCTGTGCCCTCCTCACGCCCCCCTCACCCTGGCCATCCTCGAGAGACAGGCCCTGGGTGGTGACGGCTCCCCACGCCTCACCACTGCCACCCTCCTGGCCTCGGGGGGAGCCGTCCCTGCCGTCCCCCCACTGCTGCCCACACAGGTGCCCTGGGCTGCATCCTCCAGGGCCGCCCCACCAGCAGTGTGCTCAGCTCCCACGTCAGCCCTTCCCTCTCCCTGGGGCACCTCCTCAGGGCCCCTCCCGCCCTGGGCAAAGCCCCCCCACACCCTCCTCTGCCCCGTTTATAGCTCAACTCCTCGACCCCTCTCCTGTCTCCTTGTTTCCCTGGACCTGTCTATTGCATGAGGCTTCTGCAGCTGGCACCGACACCTGGGGATGGCTACCCTACTGCAGACACTGGGCCACTGTGGCTTCCTAGGCCACCAGTGGTAGAGGCCGGGGTCCCTGGCCCCCACGAACCCCTCGGCCCTTGACTCCCAGAACGTGCTCCCTCCTCATGCTCCCTGTGCTCCCTCCTCACCTCCCAGCCCCAAAACACGAGTGCTCAGTGCGTAGCTCCGGGCCTTCCATACCTGAAGACGCACCCCCATTTCTCTCCCTTATCTGGGTACCTACTCAGCAGCTCCCTTGAGTGCCCAACAAGCACCCCGTCTGAGCCTGAACAAGACCCAAACCCTAGTGGCACCCCAGGCTACTCGGTCCCCTGCACAAGGCTGCCAGGCTCCCTGGGACCAGCCCCAGGGGCAGGCACAGCCTTGGCATTGCCATCTTGAGTTCACCCCCACATTCCACCCATTGGCAAAGCCAAGCCAGAGTCCGACCTCTGCCCTCTCCCACCATGGTCACCTCCAGTCTGGCCACCATCCTCCCCCACCTCAGCCGGTACAGTGGCTGCCCTACCGGTCTCCCTGCAGGGGTGTCCACCCCCCATCTCACCCCTGCTGTGCCACCCAGGGTACCCCGGCCTGGCGCCTGCCCCTCTCCCTGCCTCCAGCCACATGCCCTCCTGGCTTCCACACCCAGGTCTCTGCACCGTGGCTTCTTTGCCTCTCTCACCCGCTTCAGGCCTCGACTCAGATGGCACCTGCTCAGACAATCCCTAGCGACCCCGTCCATTGAACCCCCAGCTCTGCTTTGTGACTTTCTGCTCCATGTGGCTCAGCTGACATTACGGGAATTCGTATCACACCCACTTCAGCCCAGGGACTCAGCCTGTGTTGTTTGCCATCGTGTTCTAGAACCAGAGTCCTGGGGGCACCGATTAGGTGTTCAGAAAACATGTGAATAGACAAACTGCTCACCCCACCCACCCTCCCGCTCACAGCCAGCAGCAGCCATCAGTCCGAAAGCCAGCCTCTGATGAAAATGCTGGAAGAATGCTCAGGGCCTCAAGCAAGGCTTCCAGAGCAGCCCTATAGACCTCCAGAGAGGGAGGTGTGCTAACAAGGCCATTGCGCCCTCCCAGCACTGATCCCTGGGGCTCCGCCAGCACCCAGCTGCCTCCACCATTGTTGGGGTTTGCCTCGAGGTCCTGGGGAGCCCAGGCTGCAGCCCCCTAGGTGGTGCCTGGCCTGGGAACTGCCTTCAGCTCATCCAGGGCTGGAGAGCCTGGTGTCCACATAAGTGCTGGCCTCATGCCAAGGGGCACCCCCAGTGTGTGAGGGGTTCAGATGCCAGGAAGGCTCCATGCCAGATGGAGCCTCAGAGAAACTCACAGGCTGGCAGAGGGTGGGGGTCAGGGCCTGGGAAGACCCTGGGTGTATAATACAAAGCTGGGGGGAGGGGCACAGTTGGGACTTCATCTACCCTCCCAGGACCATGCGGCTCCTATCAGGATTTACATTTCAGAGCTGAGGAAACTGAGTCAGGAAGAGCTGACAGCAGGAGAGAGCAGATCCATGGATCCTCCTGCCAGAGTCCTGCTGCGGCCCCCCTCCCTGGGGCACCCTCTCTGGAGCACAGCCACCCTCGCAGCCTCCAGAGACAGCTGGCAAAGGACTGTCAGGAGGTGAGTGGGAAGCCCACTCCCTCACATGCTCCCCCGGCTTCCTGGGCGCCCCCTGACTCTCTGCTCTGGCCACCATCCAACAGCTCAGCCTGGCTGCGGTAGCATCCCAGTCCCCAGCAGGAGGCTGGAAGGCTTCCCTCCCCTCAGGGCCTCAGTTTCCCCAGCGCCCCAGTGAGGCTGTGCATGGACAGCTTCAGTGGCGCCCGACAGCACTAGTACATCACACAGACCCATCGAGGGCCAGCCCAGGAGGTCAGGCCTAGGCCTTGGGCGGGGCCAGGTGTCCCTGCAGCCACACCACGTGGCCACCTGTGCCCCTAGTTCCCAGCCCAGCCTGCCCGACGAGCAAAAGGGGAAACCGAGGTCGAGAGGCAGCCGAGGGCGTCCTGACCCCGAAGCCTCCACCGCGGCCCCTCCACTCACCCATATGCAGAGATCAGGGTCCCACCCAGCAGGGAGCCAAGGATGATGCCAACGCCGAAGCAGAGGCCGAGCCGGCCCAGGGCCGCAGGCCGTTCCTCGGGTGCCAACAGGTCGGTGATGACCATCTGGGCGGCTGGGGAGGGGCGGGGGGCTGAGTGGTGAAAGCCCCTCGATGGGCCCCTTACCGCGACCCACTTTCCCCAACCCCTTCCACCCCTGACCTGTCCCTCCATAAGCCACGCCCATGTCACACCCTACCCTTATCCAGCCCTTAGGGCCAGACCCCACCCACACGCTGACCTCGCTAGCAGTGGCCCGGTCCTCCAAGGTTGCCCCTGCCCCGGCCCCACCTGGCCGCCAGCCCCCGGGCCTACCTGGCATCGTGTGCATGAGTGCTCCGGGCAGGCGGGAGGCGAAGAGCAGGTAGACCCCAGGCAGGGCTGGGCTGGAGGCGGCCACCAAGAGCAGATAGAGCGCCAAGGCCGCCAGGAAGGAGACGGTGAGTGCCGCCCGTGCCCCGCGCTGGTCTGCGAACCTGGGGGCCGAAGGGCGGGTCAGACCCTCATGGAGGCAGTCAGGGCCCCTCTTCCCCTCGCCCAGGGGCTGACCAGGGAGGCTGGAGTGTGGATGGGGGTGAACGGCCTTTGTGCCTGGGTGGCTGCTGGGAGGCCTCCTCCTCTCAGGGCCTCAGTTTCCCCAGCGTCCCAGTGGGGCTATGTGCAGACAGCTTCACTGAGCTGGGAGACTGACTCATGGGAAAGACCAGCTCCGTGTAAAACTAAATAATGGAATCCTGGCTGGGTGCTGTGGCTCATGCCTGTCATCCCAGCACTTTGGGAGGCCCAGGTGAGTGGATCACCTGAGGTCAGCAGTTCGAGACCAGCCTGGCCAACATGGTGAAACCCTGTCTATGCAAAAATTAGCCAGGCGTGGTGGCGGGTGCCTGTAATCCCAGCTACCAGCTACTTGGGAGGCTGAGTCAGGAGAGCCGCTTGAACCTGGGAGGCAGAGGTTGCAGGGAGCTGAGATCACGCCACCACACCACTGCACGCCAGCTGGGTGACAAGAGTGAAACTCCGTCTCAAAAAAGAGAATAAAAAAGAAAAGAAAAGTCAGAATTGCAGGTGACCAAGGCATGGGCCTGCGTTTTAGAGTTTCCCAGCTCCTTTCCCTTCCTGCCCCGGGCCAGCAGAAGCCCTCACAGAGACCGCTGCCGGTCCCCTGCCTATGGAACCATTTCATTTCTGCCTAGGGGGCTGCTCCATCCCTTGTGGCTTGTGGGAGGATGTCCCTGTTCTGTCCGGGGCTTCGTGTTCCCACAGCACGGAGACCTGGGGTGTATGGGGTCCCCAGAATCCCTCCTGCCTGGCCCTGGCAGGCCTATGGGTTGGTTGCTTACAGCCACGAGGTGTTCACCAATCACACGCTCTCTGGCTACGGCCAAGATTACAGGAAAGCGTGGGGTGGGACACCCAGGGAACCTACCAGGGGCCAAAGCTCTTCTGCAACGCCATCAGGCTGTGACACAGGAGTGCCATTATCCCAGTGGGGTCTGGTGTGCGGTCGGGGAACCCGGCTGGTCCCGGCCTATGGCGTCTGAGAGGGCCTGGGTCATTGTGGGGAGAGCCCCCTGCACACACACATTGTACCTGCCAAACACCGGCCCACACAGCAGCTGCAGCACTCCGAAGGTGGTCTGCAGGTAGCCGAAGGCAATGGAATCCAGGCCCAGGTTCCGAGACAGGTACTGAAACACAGGAGGGATCCTGTGGGGAGGGTCTGGGAAAGACCGCAGGACCTGGAATCTGGGGTCCCCGGATGGGCCAGGGGTGGGGGAGGAGGGAACTGAGGGTGAGCCTGTCGGGAGGGGCTTGGAACGACTGCAGGACCTGGAATCTGGGGTCCTCGGATGGGCGGTGGGGGGAGTGAACTGAGGGACTGGGCTTTGTTGACTACACAGCGTGACCGTCGAGGGGCCTTCCCCGCGGGACCCTGCTCCTCCTCTCCTAGGTGGGAGCCCTCGGTGGCCTCTAGGGTCCTTCCCTTCTGTAGGGTACACCTCAGAGAGGTACCTGACCCCCACCATTTTGTCTTCATTCATTCAAAACTGTAGGGAAGCCAGCAGCACTGTCCTGGCCAGCAACAGATTGTCCCAAAGCCCCTGAGTGACTTCCAGGAGGTGGCCCATTGCCCAGCAGGACCCAGTCTGCTCTGTGAGGCCCCAGCCCCTCAGCCCCTTGGGAGGGGCAGGCCCGTGACAGCATCCCTCCCAGGGACACCGCTCCTATCACTGTCCTCCTTCCCTGTGACTTTGGTGCCCCCACAGCCACTCCTCCCCCTGCCCCTGCCTCTGAGTTTCTTCCAGTGATGTCACTGTGGATTAATTGTGCACCCCCAAATTCATATGTCTCAACCCCCAGAACTTCAGAATGTGACCCTCTAAGGAAATGGAGTGTTCCAGAGTTAATAGGTTACAGCGGGGACATGAGGGAGGGCCCTGATCTAATGTGACCGGTGTCCTCAGTAGAAGGGGAACTTGGGACACAAACATGCTCGGAGAGGTGACGCTGTGAAAACCCATGGGGAGACGGGGTGATGAGATCACAAGCCCAGGGATGTCTGGGCTCCCAGGGGCTGGAAGAGGTGGGAGGGACCCTCCACCCTCCCCTGTGGGTTTCAGAGGGAGCTTTGACCTCAGACTTCTGGCCTCCTGAACGGTGAGACAAGCTTCTGTGGCTCCAATTCCCCCTGGTTTTGGATCCTTTGTTACGGCAGCCCCAGATGCTAGTACACCGCCTCCCTCATACGCTAGACCTTTCCCTAAGCTCAGCCTTGGGGTCCCACTCCCTTTCTTTCCTCTGTCCCCCTCGGTCCACACAGATTCTCTCTAGCGCACTTCAGCCCCAAGAGCAGTCACTAACCCCTCCACCCCCTAACCCGACTCCTTCCTTCAGCTCCGTCCCTGCTCACCCGTCTACCAGGTCGCTTCTGTTTGTGAGCTTGACCTGACAATCACCCCACATTCCCCTAGTAAACCTCTGCCTCCTCCATCCCTCCCCTCCCCCGCGCTGCTAATGTGAGGATGCCGAGCTCCTTATCCCATGCCTGACCGCCTGTCCTGGCCTTCGCACGTCATCCTCCTGCCCGCATCACATCCCGGCCTTTTCCTCCGGGTGCTCCTCTCTCCCGGTTTCCCGCACTGTCCCCGTCTGGGAGGGGTTGCCCACTGGAGCAATCACACACCCTGTTACTTCTCCTGCCTTTTCTTGACCCTCCCTACAGCTGCTCCCACGTGTTCCCCGGCAGAGCTCTGAGCAGCTGCTGCCCCTTGCAGCCTCCCCTCATTCCCTCTCCTCTCCCAGCCCTGGGAGCCGGCCCCTGCCTCCCGCTGCCACCCACTCCCCGAAGTCCCCGCTGACCCACACTGCTGCCTCCAGTGGTCTGCTTCGGCACGCCTCCCACTGGAGTGACAAGTGCCTCGGTGGCTTCCTCCCTCCTCCACGATGGTCTGCTGCTCTGAGTTGTGCTGGGTCCCCTCCTCCCCCTCAGCCACCACTGCCAGGTCCCCTGGCTCATCTGACCTCAGTCTCCCTGCCCTCCGGGGGAACCCACCCACGACCACCTCCAAGCTGCAGGGTCCCGGGGCCTCTGTGCTGAACTGCCTTGTGTCAGCTCCCACTGGGGTCTAAAATCGTCTCAGACTCAACCTGTCCCCAGCTGGGCTCCCGTCTTCCCCAAACACTGCCTCTCCTGTCCTCGCCTCCTTCCTGCGGGCTCAAGCCCAAATCTTCAGGGCTCCCCGAGCCCGCTTCCCCTCACACCCCTGCAATCCCTCGACACACCTGTGGACTCCAGCCACCTCTCACCTCCCCACAGCCATCCCCAGCCGAGTCCTCTGAGCGGCAGACGGAGTGTGGTCCCATTCTGGCCCCAACCTGTCCACGCCAGCCGCTCTGGCCACTCCACTGCCCCGGGCCTCTCCTGCTTCCTTCAAGCCCTGCTCCAAGGTTCCCTTCTCCACGGGGACGACCCTGCCCATTTCCCACGGCAGTCCCTGTGCGCTTGCTGTTGACAGTCACCTGGCTCAGCACGAGGGTGTGGGCTGTTGGGGACTTTACGCTCTGTAGTATTTCAGGTTCTGATGTCAGGGTCAGCTCCTGGGCACCCAGTGCGAGTTACTGAATGAATGCCTGCCCCTCCCCGCAAGCGTGGATGGCCGACCGAAGCCACGCCACCTGAGCTCTGTGCCCGGCTGGTGGAAGGGCTGTGGCTTCTCACTCTTGCCCACACCACCCCACAGGTAGGGACTGTTATGACGCATTTTATGATGAGAAAACCAGGGCTGCCGCCCAGGCTTCGCCACTGGTAAGGAGGAGATTCAGGGCCTGACCCAGGCCATTTAGCGGGAGTGGGCTGGGCTCTGAGGCATGGCGGAGAGGGATCTTTAGGCTCATCACTGGGCTGGAAGTCTCTGCCAGGCCCAGAATGGTGCCAAAGGTCCATCTCCACTCCCACCCAGATGCCCAGGTCCAGGCTCTGAGGGCTCAGAGGAGGAGGGCCGGGCTTCCCAGAAGCAAACATCGGAAGGCCTTAGGTTGGCCCCGAACATGCCTGTGCTTCTTGGCCATGTGACTTTGTTCCCAAGCCTCTCCAGACTTGGTGAACATGACTTAATCATTGCGATTACAGCTTCAGAGCCACGTACTCTGCTGCAGGCTGATGAATAAACCCCAAACTAACGTGAATTTGCCAATGAAATGCTTCAGTACGTGGCAACAGAGATAATGAGTAAAAGACTGCATTCTCTCTCCATGAAAAAGCCTGGGATCACTTTGCCACCACAGACCATTTAGCGGACAACAAGGACCCAGGAGGATGGAGGGGAGAGACACCAGCTGGCGGCGGGGCAGAGAGAGCGTCTCCGAGGGATGATCTGCCAGAGTCCAGACAGGATTGAACAGCCCTTGGGGCAGGAACTCCAGAGGGCAAAGGCTGCTGGTGAGAGGCAGGAGGAGCTATGCACTGGCAGGGCTCTGGGAGGTACAGCCCCCAGGAGGGAAATGCGGTGGCTCCCCACGGCTCCTCCCGGGGGCTGGGACTGCAGCCAGAGCGCAGGATGTGCTGACGGGGGTCCAGAGGCAGAGGCCTGGGTCCCTTAACTTACTCAGCTTAAGCGTGGCATGGGGTCCCAACCGGGAGGGGCCCTGGCAGCATGAAGCCCCCACTCTCTGCCACCGCCCAGATGGAAGGTAGGAGGAACAGCAGGGCAGCCCTGGCTGGGGCTGCAGGGGCTGGGGCCTGTTACTCACTGGCAAGATGGCGAACTGCATGAAGAGGCAGGTAAGCTCGATGGTGGCCAGCACATAGGTGAGCAGGATGACTGACGGCCGGTCCAGAGCACCCATCCTGCTGTGGGACTGGCCCTGGTCCCTGGGAGCCCACGCTCCCTGCATCCTGGGCAGGCGCCGCAGTAAGACCCAGGAGAGATCCGAGCAGGAGGTTGGAGGAGCAGGGGCCAAAAGTCCAGTTGATCTGGGCGGGGTGCTGAGTCACTGGGTCCCCGGCAGCACTCGCCTGGCCTTGCCTGCAAGAGGGGACAGCGCTGCAGGGTCCCCTCAGCGGGGCTCTCCTGCCACACAGACCTTAGAGGACCCGTCAGGTGGCCCCCACTTCTCCACCTTTGACAACTGCTGGTCTTCAGGCACACAGCCTCCATGGGAGGGGAGGCAAGGACACACTGCTCCACCCACCCCTGCCAGCCTCAGTGCCCGGCTCAGTGCCCAGCTCAGTGCCCGGATTCATGACACAGGAAGGCGCCATGCCCCACTTTTAGAGGGAGACAGAGGCTCGGAGGGGTGGCTGTGTGCAGCTCAAAACATCAGTGCCTTCTGTGGCCAGAGGGCTGATTTGGGTCCCTGTGCCTGGGGGGCCTCCTTAGGCCTACAGTGGCCCTGTCCCCAACGTGGCTCTCAGGGAAGGCCTATCTTCCTCTGTGGCCAGCAGCCAGCGCTCCAAAGGGCTTCTATATTGGTCTTGGAGTGCACAGGGGAGACAGCTCAGCCTCGCAGGCTCCCCAGGCCAGGCAGCTCTGTCCCGCCTCCCACAGCAGGGTGCTGTCTGTCCCGCCCTTCCTCTCCCGGCCTCCAGCTGGTGGGTACTGGATTTTGCGGCTGCCGAAGGCTTCCCAAAAATTTGCCACATTAACACCTGACTGCACATCTGGGCCGGTGGAGCAGGACGGGGAGACCCACTGAGGGCCCGGGAGCTGCGGTCCCGGGGATCGAGAAGGCTGTGCGGAGCAGGGCAGCCCCAGCAGGCACGTCAGGGGCACCTCACTGGGCAAAGGAGCGACGTTGCGCCGGAGTTCGGGGTTCGGGGCTCAGAGGCCGCCCTCGCCGGGGTGTGCGTGGGTAACTGCCTTTGCAGGGGAGGGCTTGGGTACGGGTGCCGGTGGGGTGAGCGCTCCTGGGTGACCTGGGCACCGGTCCTTCCGCGTAGAGCTCCGGCCCCGCCCTCTCGGGGGCTGACCTGGGACAGGCACCGCCCCTCTGGGGCCGAGTTCCCTCACTCGCCGTTTGCCACTGCGCGTTCCGGGAGCGCCCTCGCCGCAGCCTCTGCGCTCTCATTGGCCGAGCCCGCCCCGCCCCACGAAGGACCTGCTTCTTCCCAGCCCACCCGTGGGCCCGCCCCAAGCCTGGCTTCGCCCGCCCCAGCCCTCTCCAGCGTGGATCCTGCTCGGTGCCCTCTGGAGGCGGACACTGACCCTCAGGTAGCACAGGGGTCCACTCCGGACCCGAGGAGGGGCAGTGCGGGGCTGGAGAAGGCGCAGTTCTGGGACCAGCTCTGGGTCCCTCCTCACTTCACTCCCCAGACCTGGAGGCTGCTGGCAGCAGCTGAGAGCCCGCTTTCCCCATTTCACCTTGCCTGCCCCTTCCCCCACCCTTGGTGGAGCCACCAGAGAGGCAGGCACCGAGGTAAGCGGGCCTCAGGCTGCTCCCCGTCGCTGGAGCCGCTGGAATCTGGGCGGACGTTCTCAAATCTCCATTCTTGACTTCTGCGCGCACACACACCGCGCTGAGCGCACTTGGATAGGGCCCTGCCTTGGCCTGGGCCCCATTCTTTCGCCTGACTGTCACTAAGTAAGGAGGCGCTCACTCAGGACGCCTGCCCACCCACCGGCCCAGGCAAGGGCGTGCACAGGCCCAAATAGCAACGCCAGTGTCCTCCTGCCTTGTGTCAAGCGTAGCTCAACAGAGCAGAAAACTGCAGAGGGTGGAGGGTCCTGAGACAGGATGCGGCGGACATCGCAGAGGCAGGGAGAGCCGGCCAAAGTCCTGGTGGGTACGGGCAGGGCCGGGTAGCCCAGGGCTGGCTGACTAGTTCATGTGAAGTCGTCGTGGGACAGGTCAGGCTGCCTTTGCTTCAGCAGCTCAGGTGTGTTGGGGACCAGAAAATACCCCAACGTAAAGCCTCAGAAGCAGCTTCGGAAGCGAGTTTTCCTCTGACCTGCTCTGCTGTCCGTCAGCGCCATTCTTCCCCAAAGCTGGCCATAGAAACTAGAATCCCTTTTCCCCAAGGCAGGCCATAGAAATCTGAACCCCGACTCCGTTCCCCACAGCCAGACATCAAACCTAAAAATATTGCTCTACCTTTCCCTCCACCTCTCTATTTAAAAACTGGCCTTAAAGAGATGATCTGATCTGCCCTATTTGACTGTAGGGCATAAGACCCCATTCCAGGAGGGTCCTGTCCCATGCCCAGAAGGAAGGAACGCTGCTCAGAAAGTTCGCAAAATCTAGAGCGACAGCCCTCGCTGCGTTTCCACTTGCAGTCCAGTAGCATTAGCTCAGTAGGGTTAGCGCGGTAGGGTTAGAGCAGTAGGTTAGAGCAGTAGGTTAGAGCAGCAGGATTAGCTCAGTAGGGTTAGCTCAGTAGGGTTAGCTCAGTAGGGTTAGCGCGGTAGGGTTAGCGCGGTAGGGTTAGAGCGGTAGGGTTAGAGCGGTAGGATCAGCTCAGTAGGGTTAGCGTAGAGGGGTTAGAGCGGTAGGGTTAGAGCAGTAGGATCAGCTCAGTAGGGTTAGCTCAGTAGGGTTAGCGCAGTGGGGTTAGAGCGGTAGGGTTGGAGCAGTAGGATTAGCTCGGTAGGGTCAGCTCAGTAGGGTTAGAGCAGTAGGCTTAGGCTTAGGTTTAGGGTTAGCACAGGCCCTTTTGTTCCTTTTTTCTTTCTGCATTGCTGTCCATACTTTGTTGAGCCTACGCATAAAATTGGCAATTTCCCCCGTATCTTCGGGTCTTCGTTCTGAAGACTCTCATGCATACACATCAATAAATTTGCAGACCAAATGCCTTTTATCCAATGAATTTGCCTTCTGCTAGCTGAATTTTTAGCAAATGTACAGGAACAGCCCATGCTCGAGGAGATTCCGGCCCAAACAGCGCAAATGTGGGGAAGTGTTTGTATCTGGGGTGGGTGTCCCCAGATCCTCTACAAGTTCAATTTAAGAACAGTCACCACCGGCCTCCCTGGGGACTTGGGGAGGGCAAGGTCAAGGTGAAAGGCCAGAGCCCAAAGCCGAGAACCCAGGTCAGCCAGGGTTTCCTGGAGGGACTGCACAGAAGGGCCAGCTGTGGAAGCTGGGATCGGGGGCAGGTGACAGGAGTCTCAGGGTGTCTTAGACTTGGGACTCCTGGGGGAGGATGGGCATTCACATGGACACTTACTCCATGGGGCAGGTGTGAGGGACTGTCCCCAAGAGGTTCCAGAGGACTCCTAAGTTCTCTGGGCAGGGCTTGGAGGGTGAAGTGGCAGGAAGAGAGGGAATGAGTTACCTAACTGCCCAGAGGCGGGCAGGGGAGGCTGAGGGTCCTCTGGCTCCCAGGGAGTGGCAGGAAGGCTGTGAACCTACCACTGTCTTCCTCCAGGTGAAGCCGGGCCACTGGTTGAGCAGAGGAAATCAGATAGACCTTTTTTTTGGGTCATGAACGGGCTCAGTGTGGGTGGGGGAACTTCCTGGTTCTGAGGAAGTATGAGAAAATTGCCCTTTGGGTTGGGTGAGGAGAGGAGCCAGAGAAGCCTGGAACCCCTGGACTCCCTCCTCCAGAGGAAGCCGTTTTGGTTGAGGGCCAACAAGCTGGAGTGTCCCCAGCCCCAGCACATTCACGGCTTCGCAGAAGCGTGGTGACAGTTCTGCTGGGTGAGAGGATCCAGGCTGACTGGAGGACAGCTGTATGTCCTGGGAGTCACAGGCTTATGGGGGCTTCCAGCCTGCTGTGGGCACCGGGCACCTGGCCTCAGCTTCATCTGGGAGGTGTCAGGTTGAGTCTGAGAGGCTGGGTTCAAAGGTCCCTCACCCCCCAACCTGGTGTCCTTGGGCCCCAGGGGTCAGCCCCCAGCCTAAAGGGGCTGGGCTTCTCGGGAAGCCCTGGGGAGGCCTGCTGGTGCCCACCACCCGGCCTCCCACCTGCTAGGCCCCGGCTCTGCAGGTGCCACCCATCCAGGACCCCCTGGCTTCTCCCCTGAGCCCACAGCAGGAGGTGATGCCCCAGCCAGTCAAGGGTGGGCACGGGTTGTCCGGGTATAGGAAGGGCATCCTGGCCGAGAGAACAGCATGGACGACAGCTTAGAGGGAAGCCGAGGCTTGGAGTGTTAGGGAAGCTGAGTTACTGGAAGGGGCTGGGGCCGAAGGTGTGTGGTGGGGTGGCGGGCAGAAAGTGAGTCTAGAGAGAGGGGTGGCCCTGGGAGGGCTCGGCAGGGACACAGCCAGGTCCTCGCCAAGAAGTGTTGCTCTGACGGCTGCACCCTGGAGGCTGGGAGCCCTGAGGGTCCTGTATGAGAGGAGGCCAGCCTCAGAGCTGACCCCTCCTATACCACTGCCTGGACATCTGAAATGGCTTTGGGTCTATCTTAACCCAGCAAACATTTACGAAGCACCTACTGTCTGGCTGTCCTGTGCCAGCTGTTTGGGACATCAGCTGGCAAAGCTGATGGCCTTTGGCAGCTGCATTTTTAGCGCGTGTGCGCAAGTTTCAGGGAGGCAGAGGATCCCGTCGCTGCAAGGCGTAAGGGAATGACGCACCCTACGGGCGCTGGCGTCCCTCCTGTGTGTGCGTGGACACTGCTGCGGGGTTCTCAGTCCCTTCTGTTCCCCAGGGAGCCTCTGGGTGACATGCTGATGGGGGTGGAGGGAGGGGCAGTGCAGGAGGTGTCTGCCGTGGTCCAGATGAGAGGTGGTGTGGGCTTGGGTGGGGCCTGGGGGGCTTCGAGGGGAGGGATTGGAACCTCCCTGGAAGGAGGGGCTGGCCAGCTTCCTGCTGGTTGGAGCCTGGGCTGAGAGGGTCAACTGAGGGGGCCTCCAGGGCAAGGCTGCTGGGGAGGGGTGGCTGCGGACACCACCAGGGGAGGGAACCCTGTAGGTCCATCCAGGGGAGGGGCCTGTGAGCCAGCAGAGGGGGCAGAGGGTGCAGCTTGCAGCCGAGCTGAACGGGAGGGTGTCGTTCACATTGAGGTCCTATTTACAGCTCTGACCCTGGATGAGATGGTCAGGAGTGGATGGGGCTAGAGAGGAGAGGCGCCAGAGGCCAAGGCCAGACCCCAGCAGGAGGAGGAGGCTCCGGGCGTCTGACCAGGGAAAGGGAGGGAAATAAAAAGAAAGTTAGGCCTGGAGGGAGAGGCGGGTCAGGGAGTGGAGGCCTGGGAGCTTCCGTGGGCCGAGCACTGGAGTCACTGGTGGCTTTGGCAGGAGCGTCATAGGCATGGGGGCTGACCTCGAGATTCAAGGAGGAACAGGCCACCACAGGGGCTGGACACCCTTCTGAAGGGTTCTGCAGCAAAAAGAGTCAAGAAATGAGACTGTGGCTGGAAGGGAAGTGGGATGAAGAGAGAAAACCTGTGTCCACGATGTTAAGATGTAAAGAAGTGACACTGCAGAGGACAGAGGGGTCACCTGGAGGGAGCGGGTAGGGGTCTGGTCTTTGCCACCCTCCATGGGTGCAGGGATGTGTGCTCCCCGAGGCCTCCTCCTCCTCCTCCTGGGATTCTCCAGGGACCTGGCTCAACAAAGCCAACAAGGTCTTGCCTGGGGCGGGACTGGAGGCGAGTCAGGGTTGGATGTGAGTCCCGCCTTGCCCCAACCTCAGGGCCCGCCCGCTTCGCACCTTCTCAGCCAGGTAAGGTGAGGTCTCGGGCCTCAGTTGGTGGGGGCTGCCTGGACCTCACGGCGGGATCTGTGTCTGACACCCTGTGGGGATCCGTCGCAGCACCCCAGGCTGGGCATATTGTCCTGGGAGTCACAGGCTAATGAGGGGCTTCCAGCCTGCTGTGGGCACCGGGCACCTGGCCTCAGCTTCATCTGGGAGGTGTCAGGTTAAGAGTCTGGAGGCTGGATTCAAAGGTCCCTCACCCCTCGACCTGGTATCCTTGGGCCCCAGGGGTCAGCCCCTAGCCCAAAGGGGCTGGGCTTGTCAGGTAGTCCTGGGGAGACCTGGTGGTGCCCATTCAGCCTCTCACCTGCTAGGCCCAGGCTCTGCAGGTGCCACGTGAGGAACTGGTGCTGAGGAACCTTCTAGAACTGGACTCTGTGAATGTGCTTCTGGGATCGGAGTTTGGGCAGAAACTTTTAGGAGGAGGGACAAGGGCTGGACCTCATCCAGGGCTGGTTCTTACAGTGCTGGGTACTGCGCTCTGACGTCTCCCACGAGAGGTGTGTGGAATTGTGGCTTTCAGGCCAGGGCAGCATGTCCCTGGAGGAGGCTCTGCCCATCAACAGGGGCTTCTCCACTGGCCTCTAGTGATCCGGGGGCCCCAGATGGGCTTAGGGCCAAGGGCCAGTCCCCGACACCAGTGTCCAAATGGAGGGAGGGTGGCCACCCGCTACAGGCTTGGGGGAGAGGCCTGGGGTCCTGAATGGGTGAGCCCCCTTCCATCCCTGGGCTCCACTGTGGGCCTGGACCTGGGGGTTCCAGCATGGGGGGCTTCATGCTGGCCAACGGCCAGAGCTGAAGGAGAGAAAGGCCTAGATCACAGCATGGTGGGAAGGGAGCCTGGGGGAGGCGTCCAGGCTTTTGGGGGACAGTGAAGGTGTAGTTTGGAGTAGCCCTTGTCCTCTCTCTCATACCACAGGCCGAGGGAACAGAAGAGGCGGGTGGAGGGGCTGGCGCCCTGCTTTAGGAGGCTCACTCATTGCTGGCGAGAGCCCCAGTTTGCTCGGGACCGAGGAGTTTTGGGATGTGGGACTTCCCATGCTAAAATTGGGACAGGTCCGGACAAACTGAGTCAACCTCCCCTCATGGGACCCTGGAGGCCACATGGACTCTCCCCAGTCCTTGGCCTAGAGGTAGGAAGGGACGATGGTGGAGGCTGGGGAGGTAGCCAGGCAGCAGCACAGGAACTGGGAACTGCAGGGCTGTGGGCCCAACCTCCAGACCCCCTTGAGGGACACCTCGCCCGACTCCGGGACTCAGGAAGGTGGAAGAACAGCCGCTGCAAAGGACGGATGTCCATCCAGGGAGTCGGGGGAGGAGCCAGCAGCTGGAGGTCCCAGCCTGGCAAGGGCCTTGGTGGAGTGTGTGTGCACGCGCTTGTAGGTGTGCATGTGGGCATGTGCACGCATGTGAAGGGCAGCTTGGAATCAGGAAGAGATACACCTTAGAAGTTCACAAGAAAGCAGAGTCCTGAGAGAGCAGCCTCGAACCTGCTCCCCAGCCAGAACTGGGAAATGGAGGCAGGGTGGGTGGCATGGCCACCAGTGCCTCTGTCCCCCAACGGGCACCTTCTGAGGGCCCGGAGCTTAGCTACTGCCCATCTCTTAGGTTCACATGTCTCTCCCAGCTGCAGCCTCCTTTGTTCCCAGTCCCTTGCCCCCCAGAAACAAAGAACAGCCCCAAGCTCTCACCATCCAACCCACATCCAGGGTCTCTTTATTTTACTTTGTATAAGGCAAGGTCTTGCTCTGTCATCCAGGCTGGACTGCAGTGGCACAATCATAGCTCACTGCCACCTCGAACTCCTGGGTTCGAGTCATCCTGCTGCCTCAGCCTTCCTAGTAGCTGGGACTACAGACGAAGACCACCGCACCCAGCTAATTAAAAACTGTTTTCCGTAGAGACAAAGTCTAGCTATGTTGCCCGGGCTAGTCTTGAACTCCTGGCCTCAAGCGATCCTCCCACTGGAATTACAGGCATGAGCCGTAGCACTCAGCCTCCTGATCTTTTAGAATCTTCAGAATTCAGTAGGGATTCCAGAAAGATGCAAGAGGGATTTCCAAGAAGCAAGAGAAGTTACAAAACAGATGCAATTACTTCTGAGCCTTGGACACCCCTCAGCTGTCACCTGTCCGCCCTATCCCAAGACTTGCTGGCAGCCTCAGGGAGCCTGGCTATTTGGTTTCCACTGGGGGCAGCCACACTGGCATCTCAGGGAGAAGTAGCAGCCTCCCGTCTGTGCTCCGGGCACCCTGGACCTGGCCGGGTGAGTTTCTAAAACTGTGGTGGTTCCCACCCCCAGACCTCTGGTGACATTGCTCTGTTCTAGGGGTGGCCAGCTCCGGGGCCCTGGTGCTTCAGCCCCTACTGGACCTCACCACAGTTTGCAAACCAAAGAAGCATGAGAAAGAGAGAGCTCCACCTTCAAGCGCTGCCTGCCCTGCGCTCATCTTTGGGTGGGTCTGTGCCTTTGTCCCATGCCTGGATGGTTCCCTTGCCTGGACATCCCTTCCCTTCCACCCTTGGATCTTGGGACAAGTCATTGCCCTGAAAATCCCCTCTCCCCTCCCTCATCATGCAGCCTGGACCCTGCCCTGCTTTGTAGACTTATTTCTGTTGCTGCCTGCCCACCTTGAAGCCCCCGAAGGCACAGTTGCCCCTGAGGTCCCAGGGAGGTGTTGCTGAATGGACAGGCAGACAAGCGAGGCCACAAATCAGACACCCAGTCCAGGTCTCGATGTGCTGCTCGGGCCACTAGGCCCAGGCCCAGGTGCCCAGACACCCTCAGCAACATCTGCCAGGCTACCATGGCTGGTATCCAAATACAGGGCCCGGCAAGGTGGCTCATGCTTGCAATCCCAGCATTTTGGAAGGCTGAAGCAGGCAGATCACTTGAGGTCAGGAGTTCAAGACCAGCCTAGCCAACATGGCAAAACTTCATCTCTACTAAAAATACAAAAAATTAGCTGGGTATGGTGGTCCATGCCTGTAATCCCAGCTACCTGGGAGGCTGAGGCATGAGAACTGTGAGCCTGGGAGGCGGAGTTTGCAGTGAGCACCACACTGCACTCCAGCCTGGGTGACAGAGTGACACTGTCCCAATAAAACCCCAAATCCCCCAAACACCAAAAACTGAAAAGCAAATACAAATAAGACCCCACATGAGCTCGATTTACCAATTGCTGCAAATTAAAACCTGGAGTAACTCAGGGAAGGGGGCAGTTGTAAATAGGGCTCAGCAAGGGGGCTCCAATCTTAAAATCCTGGCAGCACATGTGCCAGGGGCCAGAGCTTGTACAGCGCCCAGCACTTATACATGCACTCCGCAGTCAGCCCCACCAGGCTGGCATCTTCACCATTTGCCAGGCCTTGCATGGGCCTGGAACTCTTGAGCCTCAGTTTCCCCATCTGTGAAATGGGGACAGTGTTAATCCCTGCCTCACAGGATGCTTGTGAGCATCAGACAAGATCATTTGCATGTAAAGGGCATGGCATGAGGCCGCCTGGCAGAGAGGGTGTGCTGCAGCGGCAGCTGGCACTGACCAGCAGCTGGGGGACGGGGCCACTGCTGGGTGCTGGCATGTGTGCCTCAGTGCTCACTTAGGGCTGGCATGAAGACTGATGCATCAGAGTCACAGTGACCTGTATCCCATGGACTGTCCTGAACTCTGACAAAGGTGGGGTTCACTGCCCAAGCTGCTTGTCATATAGATAACGTTTCATCCTAGGCTGGGCACAGTGGCTCACGCCTGTAATCCCAGCACTTTGGGAGGCCAAGGTGGGGGGACCATGAGGTGCAGAGTTTGAGACCAGCCTGGCCAACATGGTGAAATCCCGTCTCTACTAAAAATACAAAAATTAGCCGGGCGTGGTGGCAGATTCCTGTAATCCCAGCTACTTGGGAGGCTGAGGCAGGAGAATTGCTTGAACCCGGGAGGTGGAGGTTGCAGTGAGCCGAGATTCCACCACTGCACTCCAGCCTGGACAACAGGGTGAGACTCCATCTCAAAACAAACAAACAAACAAACAAACAAACACACACACAGAACCCATTTCATCCTGCTTGTCTGTTTGAGAATTATGTGACGGGGGGTGTAGGTGCCTTTGTTCCCCGCCAGCCCACACCCCTGGGTATGGCGTGAATGTCGTTTTTATTGAACACAGCTGGAGGGGCACCAGTGGCAGGTCTGCGGCCTGCCTGCCCCTCTAGGTTGGAGGGAGAGGCCGATGATGTTGAGGGTAGTGGCATCCTCAAGAAGAGGGCTGCTGTGCCTCATGAGAAGCCTTACAGATGAGAAAGAAGAGGCACAGAGAGGTTAAGCAAGTTGCCCAAGGACACACAGCTTGTAAGAGGCAGATGCTCTGCCCGACTCCACAGCCTCTGTGTTTGCTGCTGGCCAGGCAGTGCCTGTCACTTGCTCCCCTTGCTGGGCCAGGCGCTGAGGAGCAAGTCTGGCGGCCTCCAGGTGAAGCCAGCTGCTGAGCTGCAGCCCCAAGCCCTACGGCTCTCTCCAGCCGCCCGGTCCCCTGGGCCCCTTCCCTGCTCACTCTCTGAGCTGGGCCTGGGGGCCGCGCCCTCCCTGACCACGTCTCCAGCTGCCTGATTGCTGGCCCCCAGCTCCCAGCCAGAAGCAGGACTATGATTCCTTGTTCTGAAGCAGCCAGGGCACAGTTGTGCATAGGACTGAAGGGTGTGTGTGCCCACAAGCGTCCAGGCAGTGACCACGCGGTGGGCAGGTGCGGGCCGGACCGAGAGGCTGCTGCCTGGGGGCTGGCTGCACCTAGGGGCTCCAGGCAGCAGCTCCAATGGCGGGAACGAAGGCAGAGGGCGCTGGGCTGCCGGCCGGGCCTGGGCCTGCGGGGGGACAGGGCAGGAAGAGGAAGAGGAGGAGCTGGGGATGAGGAGGGAAGGAAGGAGGAAGGCGGGGAGGAGGGGCGGTGAGAGCGGAGAGGAAGCGGGGGAGGGCGGCAGGGCGGTGCCCACCTCGCTGCAGAGCCGGATCCTTGTCTCCCCTCCCCCGCCCCCTGAAGATGGGCGAGGCCCACGTGCTGTTTCCCACCGAGGTGCGGGTGGCACCACCCCACCCCCAGGTCTGAGAGGGCCACACTGGGCAGAGCCCCCATCTTAGACTTGAGGGGCTGGGGTCAGAGAGGAAGGGCCTGGCCCGGGCCACCTCCAGGTGTGACACGTGAATGAGGCGGGTGGGGGTCCCCGTGGCTGTGCCGTTTCGGGACGCCAGGGGGCAGCAGGCGCCCAGCTTCAGCCCTCAGGCGGCCAGGGGGCTGCTTGGCCTCTGGCTGCCCCTGTGGTTGGGGAAGGGGGCACTGGCATTCTCTCGGTCGAGCATTCTGAGCAGCCCTCGCCTGTGGGGTGCAGCCACCTGGGAGGCGGCCAGGGTACAGCTGCCGTCACCTCCTGGCCTCTGCACTGGGTCTGGCTGACTGCCCTGGCTCCAAAACTCGGTCAGGAGGAGGTGGAGAATGGGAGGGAGGAAGGAAGGAAAGAAGGAAAGAGTGATGGAGGCTCCCTCCTTCCCTCACACTGGAGGTCAGTGGGGCGGGACCCCCGCCCAGGGCGGGAGGTGGCTTCATCATCTCTGACTTGCTGGGGGGCCCTGGGCTGGTCACTCCACCTCTCTGGGCCTCAGTCTCCTACACAGGAAGGTAACAGGATTCAGAGAGGTCATGCCATGTAGCATGCGCTTAACTGACGTCTAAAGTCTCTCTCAAGGCCTGGGAAGCCTCTTCATCCCCGAGGGCCCAGAAGGGGTGGGGCTTCCTCGGTAAGTTCAGGCCCCTGCTCCTGCAGTGGAGGAGGGAGTGGTGGGGTGCATCTGGGGGCCCTCGTGCCCTCTCTCTGGAGGCATCCCTGCTCCCTGGCACTTCAAATAGGCCCTGAGCTTCTGGGAACACCATGGCTTGAGTGTGGAAAGCAGGGTGGGAGGGAGTGGCCTGGAGAGGCCTGGGGGCCCTAGTGCCCCCCTCCGGGGGCAGGAGATGCAGGTTACAGGGGTCCACCCGGCTCCAGCAGGAAGTCAGGGGGCTTGGTGGGAAGGGAGACCTGCTCACACAGACGTGTTTTTCCTGCTGTTTCCCTGATAAAGTGAGCCTGGGCCTGGGACCTCTGCGTGTGTGTCCTGTGGCTTGGCAGGAAGAGGAAGGAAGGCCTGGTGGGCCGAGAGCTGGCTGCAGGGCTGTCTGCCACAGGTCCCTGCATGTCCTTGAGACACTCCTCGGTACCTGCCTCCTAGCTCGGATTCCCCTTCCTAGCTCAGAAAGGGGCTGTGTAGAGCCCAGGATGACCAGTGACCCTGGGTTTCCTGGGACATTTAGTGCTGTTACAAGCAAAGTCTCAGGCAGGCTGGGATCGGGGGTCCCTGTCTTCCAGACCCCGAGGGTAGCAGCCCCAGGCCGTTCTGGAGCAGGGGTGACTATTCCCTGTTCCCACTGGGCCTCTCCTCAGGGCCTGCCCAGCTCCGCCCATCGGTTCTTGGGCAGTGAGGACCCCCAGCCCGAACCCTCAGCACAAGGCAGTCCCTGTAATGAGAGCTTGTGCGGCATGTGGCCGCGTCACCGAAGGGGGGCCGGCACCTGCAGAGGACGTGCCTGGCAGCCGCCCCAAGAACAGCCCGTCCTGGGGGGTGGGGCGAGCCTTGTGCTCGGGAACTGGTGTGGGAGCAGCTCTCCTGCCCCAGCATGGCCCCTACCAAGTGTATAACAAGCGCCTGTTGCGGGAGGGGGGGCCTTGGGTTAATCTGTCACTCGCCATGCCCCTGGGGCCTCTGGGCTGGATGACTCCCCACCCCATCTTATGGACAGAAAGGTGGAGGCTCAGGGGGCAGGGGTCTCTCGGGCCTGTCCAGGGCTGTCTGAGGACCTGCTGCTGGGTGATGGCATTTGAGGTCTAAGGGGTGGTCCTTCCAGGGTCAGCCATCCCTAGCCAGGGTTGTACCCTGCACAGATGCCCAGGCCTGGCTCTAGGGCTTGGGTGGGGGATGTCCAGGGGAGATTCCCAGGGCCCTTGACTTCTGTGTGCTCCTGCTTTCCTGTCCCCTGCCAGAGGTCCTATGGAGGGGCTCGGGCTGGGTGAAAGGCAAAGGCAGCCCCAAGTCTCCGTGCTCTCAGGCAGGTGGCTTCACCTCCGGGAGCCCGAGTCCCCTCCCTTGCAAAGCGGGCATGAACACACCTCCTCTCAGGGGTCTCGAAAGGATTAAATAAGGCAGTGAGCCCAGCCTTGGGTTAGGGCAGGGCCCTGAGCAGGCACGGGATGAAGCCAGCGAGTATGACCATCGCTAATCGTCTCCCTCTGGTCCTCTCCAAAGCGCACCACGTGCAGAGCAGCTGGGGAGGCAGCCAGGAAGGGCAGACACCTCTGGCAGGGTCCTTGGGGTGCAGCAGAAGGGCAGTGCTGCTGAGGGCGGGCTCTGGGCACCCGGATCTCTAACGGGCCCTGGAGCGGCACAGATGGATGCAGGTGGTGTCCAGCCCTCACCTCCCCTCCCACCTTGACCCTGTGCCTGCATTCTTCAGCTCTTTGTGATCGATGGAGGATGTGGGCCCATGCTTAATGGAACATTCTTTGAGGACTTCGTTTGTTTGAAAGGCAGATGGCTCAGGGCTTCAGAACCCAGGGAACAGGCCCGAGGCAGGTTTCACCGAGTCAGAGAGGAGAAAAGAGCTCCAGGCCTGTCCTTGGTTACTCCTGATAGGGGCGGTTGGCCCTCTGGCCGGATGTCCTGTGTCCCAGAATCTGGGTTCCCTGGGGCTCTGGGGTAGGGAGTGGGCCTGGCCTGACAGGCACCCATATCTCTGAAGCCACCTGCGGCACACATTCCCGATGGGGCTGTGAACAAACCCGCTTGGGAGAGGGGTGCCGCGGGTGGCCGCGGAGGCACTGGAGTAGAGGTCATCCACCAGAAAGCACATGTGGCTGAGGATGGGGCTCCCGGGGTCTACCCCGGCCCTGCTCCCACGGGCCAGTGCGTTCACCTCTGGGAGCCTCTGTCACCTCGGTTGTGAAGTGGGCCTACGACACTGACCCACCACCCCTGGGGTTGTGGCAAGGACTGGCCCATGGGTGGTCCCTGGGAAATAGCTGGCTTAGTGACTCCTGCTCCCGGGGTCTACCATGACCCTGCTCCCACGGGCCAGTGCGTTCGCCTCTGGGAGCCTGTCACCTCGGTTGTGAAGTGGGCCTACGACACTGACCCACCACCCCTGGGGTTGTGGCAAGGACTGGCCCATGGGTGGTCCCTGGGAAATAGCTGGCTTAGTGACTCCTGCGCAAAGCTCCCCCAGTGCTGGGGCCCAGGCCGCTCTCGCTGCTGGAGCTTTGGCAGCAGGAAGGCACAGTGGTTAGGCTGCAGGTGAATACTGCCTTAACTGTTTGTGCAGCAAGTTTTTCTTTCTTTCTTTTTTGAGAGGGTGTCTTGCTCTGTTGTCCAGGTTGGAGAGTAGTGGCACAATGACGGCTCACCGCAGCCTCAACCTCCTGGGCTCAAACGATCCTCCCACCTCAGCCTCCTGAGTAGCTGGGACCACAGGCACAAGCCACCACGCCCAGCTAATTTTTAAATCTTTTGTAGAGATGGGGTTTCTCTATGTTTCCCAGGCTTGTCTGGGACTTCTGGGATCAAGCAAGCCGCCTGCCTCGGTCTCCCCAAAGTGCTGAGGGTGTAGGTGTGAGCCCGGCTGCAGTTTTTAATCTCCTCAGGCCTTGGTTTCTTTATCTGTCCGAGGCCAACTGAAATCTACCCGTGCCTTCCCTACGTGTCAGGGTATGTGACGCCCCACTGTGATAGAAAACCCTACATTTCTAGTGGGTTAAGATGCAATAAGTTTATTCCTTCTGCCCAACGCAGGCAAAGCCGAGGGCAGAGGGTGGTTCTCTCCTCGGGTCCCGAGCCTCCATTTGGCCAGCAGAGGGCGCAGAAGGACTGCCTGGGCGACTGGGACGTGACAGCCTGGAAGTGGTGAACAGCGTTCCTGAAAACGTTCCCGGCCAAAACGGGTCCCGAGGCCCGCTTGTGTGCAAGAGAGCTGGGAAATGTCTTTCTGTGTGCTCCGAGGAGAATGCAAAGTCTAGTAGGTGTCCCGCCTTTCCTCTGCAGCTCTCTCGGCTGGGGGCAAGAATGACAGGACGTGAACAGACACACAAGGGCCCGGAACTCACGACCCCCCACAGAGCTCCCCCCACCCCCGTTTGCAGGAGCCGGGGCACTAGCACAGCACAGCCCACCCCTTGGGACCAGCACGCCTCCCCAGTTCTGCTCTCTGCAGCAACACAAAATAAATAGTGTTCCTTTGGTTTCTTTTTTCCCGTTGGATACATTTTAAATGACAAAAATAGAGCTTGCTTGTTGCACCCAGACAGATGCTTGCTTGCTTCTGGGTCCGTTGGGTTGGAGGATTGGGCCTCCTCGCAGAGCCTGGAACTCCCAGCCCCCAGCTCCTGGGGTGTCTTCCTCCAGGTGTGTCCCTGGCGTGGGTTGGTGGCGTGCAGTCCCCGCTCCTGGGATGTGCAGTTTTAATAAGCTACTGGGTACCACCCTTGATTGAATTCACAGTGACAGACTTAGAGCGGGTCACCTCTGGACTTCTAATGAGGCCAAGACGGGAGGAGCCCCCACAGCCCCGAGTTTGACTCTGTAATTAAGCTGGTAAAGGGGAAAAATAAAAGTAGGGAACCTAAGTGGAAAGCAAACCAGAAAGCCCGGCAGCCAGGAGCTTCGGAGCGCGCGCTTCCTCCCAGCGGTGCGGCCTCAGGGCCGAGAAGTCTCCGCTGCTTTTCTATGACACAGGGTAAGGCGGCTCCACCCTCCCAGGGGTGTCGCTAGGGCCAGCGGGTCGGGGTGTTTGGAGTGTGGGTGTCCGAGGGCCGCTAGGTCACTACCCACGCTGGCCCTTTGTTCCTAGTCCTGGGGAGGCGGTGGCACAGGGCCGGGGCCTGACTGCACGCTGCTTTCTGCTCCCAGGCCAGCGGGTATGAGTCCTGCTTGAGGGGTTCGCAGGCCAGCGGGTATGAGTCCTGCTTGAGGGGTTCGCGGGGCCTGCGGAGACCTCTTCAGCTCCTCTTTGTTTTCCTAAGATAAAAATTGTGACATCTGTGCTTGTTGTGGGAAACTTGGAGAACACTGCACAGAGAAGAATATGAAATCCACAGAAATCCTTGCTTTTGGTTCTGCCATCAAGGGCCCTGGCCCCTCTCCTGGGTCAACGCCCTGTCCAGGACAGCTCTCCCCCCTCCCTTCAGATCTCACTTCCCCCAGACCCAGAAGAGCCATCCTGCTCCCCCAGCGGCATCGGCACGCTGTCACAGCGTTTCATGGGGGCTGGGGTGTCTTGGGACTCAGAGGCAGGCTGCTTGGGGTTCAGGGGGCCTTGCCGTCCCTCCCTCCCAGATGTCTCTGGCTGCTCACAGCTTCACTGGAGACAGGGGCTCAGAGCCCACGGACGGCCGGACCCTCCAACAGGTGTCTGACCGTCCCGCTCCCGACCTGGGTGGCTCCCAGTTTGAGGAGGGGGCTCCCTGCCTCATGGTAGGTGGGGCAAAGGGGAGACAGTGGGAAAGAATGGTCTCTCTGGGTCTGGTCTGGCTGGGGTGAAGCTGTGTGTGTGTGCGCGCGCGCGTGCTTGCACGACCAAGGTCTGTGCCAGGAAGGGCTGCAGGTGGGGGAGGGGCATGGTCCTTCGCAGCCCCTTCCCCTGTGACCTCAGGCAGATCTTTCACTTCTACCCAGTACAACCGCCTCTAACCAGCCTGAAGAGGCAGATCCCGGGGCTGGTGTCGTCTGGCCCAAGGCCGAGGGGGGCCGGGACCCCCGACAGTGACATGATGGGCGCAGCCCAGTTTGGGCTGAGCCTGTGTTCCGTCTACTGGGCAGAGTGGGCCTCCGCGGATAGCGGCTTCTCTCTCCAGCCCCAGGGGGCTGGTGGGAGCCTCTCCAAGTGTCCTACGCATGGTCCCTCCGGGTAAGAGGAGCTGACCCCGTCCCCCCTCCCGACTCGAGGGCCTTCGGGCCAGCAGGTGTGTGAGGGCTCCAGGTGCGCGCACCCCTCGAAGGGACACAACCCAGCAGCAGCAGCAGGCCGCGCGGGGGCAGCCGAAGACCCCGTCCGGCGCAGGCAGGGGCCGGGCTGGCAGCGGCGGTCCAAGCCCCGTCAGCTGGAGCAGGAGGCCCAGGGGCGAGCACGGGACGGGGCTGGGCGCCGGGGTCCGGACCGGGCCGGGGTCGAGCCGGGCCTGGCCGGACACCGGACCCGCCAGGAGCCGGCCCCTGCCGCGCCGGGCCGAGGCCCCCGCCTGCAGACAAAGGAGCCGGCGGGGGGCGGGAGCGGGGTGGGGGGGCGGCGGGGGGGATGGGGCGAGGGGGCGGGGCGTCGCGGTGTAACGTTACCGCCCGCAGCGCCCTTTAACTCCCGCCCCCGCCCCGCTCACCGCCCCCTTCCCCTGCTACAGCGCGCTCACCCCGCGGCCACCAATCAGCCGCGCGCCCCGGCCGCGCGCCCCGCCTCGCCCTCGGTGGGTGTGCTCGCGGCCAATGGGCGGCGCGCGGGGGCCGGGCCGCGAAGGGGCGGGGCGGCGGGGCGGCCGCCAATCGTCGCGGTGTTGTTGAAACTGAAAATACTACATTATGCTAATCGCGGCCGGGCCCGCGCGCACGGGGGTGGGGCCCGCGCGTATAAAGTGGGCGCAGGCGGGCTGGGCGTTCCACAGGCCAAGTGCGCTGTGCTCGAGGGGTGCCAGCCAGGCCCGAGCGAGCGAGCTAGCCAGCAGGCATCGAGGGGGCGCGGCTGCCGGCCCGACCAGACCAGCGAATTCCACGCAGGAGAGTGTTCGACCCGACCGCCAGGTAGCCGCCGCGCCCACCCTCCCGCCGCGTCCCCCGCACACGCAGCGTCGGGCTGCGCGGGGTCTCCCTCGCGCCCGGCCTCCGCCCTCTCCTCCTCTCCTCTTCCCCCTCTCCTCGCTGTCCTCTCCTCTCTCGCTGCCCGCGTTCGCGCAGTCCCGGGCCATGTCCGACGCGTCCCTCCGCAGCACATCCGTGATGGAGCGTCTTGTTGCCCGTGGGACCTTCCCAGTGCTTGTGCGCACTAGCGCCTGCCGCAGCCTCTTCGGGCCGGTGGACCACGAGGAGCTGAGCCGCGAGCTGCAGGCCCGCCTGGCCGAGCTGAACGCCGAGGACCAGAATCGCTGGGACTACGACTTCCAGCAGGACATGCCGCTGCGGGGCCCCGGACGCCTGCAGTGGACCGAAGTGGACAGCGAGTCGGTGCCCGCGTTCTACCGCGAGACGGTGCAGGTGGGGCGCTGCCGCCTGCTGCTGGCGCCGCGGCCCGTCGCGGTCGCAGTGGCTGTCAGCCCGCCCCTCGAGCCGGCCGCTGAGTCCCTCGACGGCCTCGAGGAGGCGCCGGAGCAGCTGCCTAATGTCCCGGTCCCGGCCCCGGCGTCCACCCCGCCCCCAGCCCCGGTCCTGGCTCCGGCCCCGGTCGTGGTTCCGGACGTGGCTCCGGTCGTGGCTCCGGGTCTGATCCCGGCTCAGATCCCGGCTCCGGTCCCAGCTCCGGTCGTGGCTCCGGGTCTGATCGCAGGTCCGGTCGCAGCTCCAGTCGTGGCCCCGGTCGTGGCCCCAGTCGTGGCCCCGGTCTTGGCCCCGGTCGTGGCCCCGGCCCCGGCTCTGGCTCCGGCTCCGGTCGTGGCCCCAGCCCCGGCCCTGGGCCCGGCCCCGGTCCCGGTTCCGGGCCCGGCCTTGGCTCCGGCCCCCGCCCCGGGCCCGGCCCCGGACGCGGCGCCTCAAGAGAGTGCCGAGCAGGGCGCGAACCAGGGGCAGCGCAGCCAGGAGCCTCTCGCTGACCAGCTGCACTCGGGGATTTCGGGACGTCCAGCGCCCGGCACCGCTGCCGCCAGCGCCAACGGCGCGGCGATCAAGAAGCTGTCCGGGCCTCTGATCTCCGGTGAGCCCCGCACGGCCCCGCCCCGGCCCGGCCCGGCCCCGCTTTGTCCGGCCGGCTGGTCTCCCCAGCCCTCGGGGGGCCTCGCTGGGTTCCCGCCTCCTCCCGTGGCATTAAAGGGCCCGCAGCGCTCAGGGCGCGGCTGCGCCGGCACCCCCCTCCCTGCCCCGTGGTCGTGCCCTCGAGCGGCTTGCGCGGGCGGGGTGGGAGGAGGAGCCCCGGCCGCGACCCCCCGGGAGCGCGGCCTTCGCCCCCGGCCACGGGAGACCCTCCCCGGGCGCTGCCAGGCGTCGTGATCGCGGCGCGGAGGGGGTTAAGCGCGGCGGCGGCCCCGGGGGGCTTGGCCGCGGGACGAGGGGAAATGCTTACACAGCACATTGCGCGGCGACGTAAACAAAGCTGACCCGCCGCAGACCTCGGCGCGGGCAGGGACGGCGCCCCCACCCCGGCCGGCCCGCGGCCCGCGCCCCAAGCCCTCTCCCGGCCCCCTCTTCGGTCTCCCGGCCGGCCCCGCCCTGACCAGCCGTGCGCGCTGTCGCCCGCAGATTTCTTCGCCAAGCGCAAGAGATCTGCGCCTGAGAAGGCGTCGGGAGACGTCCCCCCGCCGTGCCCCGCTCCCAGCGGCGCCCCCGGCGTGGGCTCGGTGGAGCAGACCCCGCGCAAGAGGCTGCGGTGAGCAAAGTGAGTGCGGCGCACCTGGGGGGCGCGGGGGGGCCGTCCCGCGGGGTGCCCTCGGGCTTTGCTGACCGCCCCCTTCTCCCCCCTCCGCAGTTTAGAGCCCAAAGAGCCCCGAGGGAACCTGCCGGGGCAGCGGACGTTGGAAGGGCGCTGGGGCCTCGGCTGGGACCGTTCATGTAGCAGCAACCGGCGGCGGCTGCCGCAGAGCAGCGTTCGGTGTTTAAATTCTGAAAACTGTGCAATGTATTGATTACGTCTTTTTATATCTAAATGTATTCTGCACGAGAAGGTACACTGGTCCCAAGGTGTAAAGCTTTAAGAGTCATTTATATAAAATGTTTAATCTCTGCTGAAACTCAGTGCAAAAAAAAGAAAAAAGTAAAAAAAAAGTAAAAAATAAAAAAAACCATGTATATTTGTACAAAAAGTTTTTAAAGTTATACTAACTTATATTTTCTATTTATGTCCAGGCGTGGACCGCTCTGCCACGCACTAGCTCGGTTATTGGTTATGCCAAAGGCACACTCCATCTCCCACATCATCCCGTTATTGACAAGTGTATAACTTTATTTTCATAGCGGACTCTGGGGAAAGGGGTCACTCACAAGCTGTAGCTGCCATACACGCCCACCTAGCTTGCAGTCTCTTCGCGCTTTCGCTCTCTCTTTTATTATTACTGTGTTTATCTTAAACTTGAAGACAAATCTGTTAAAATGGTTCCTGAGCCGACTGTACCACTGCCCCGGCCCCTCGTCCGCCGGGTTCTAAATAAAGAGGCCGAAAATGCTGCAACTCCAGTCTGTTTGTGCTTATGCCTGCCTCCAGCTCCCTTCTCCTGCACCCCCAAAAGCTGGAGAGCCAGAACGCAGGAGAGAGCAAGCCAAAGTGGGCATCCCCAGTCCCTCCAAAAGGGGAACCCTCTCTCCCGGCTGGGCCTGGCCCACTCCCCCCGGCTCCAGTCCCCTTATCTCAGGAGGGGCAGCACCCCGCATTTATCCACCTGTGGGGCTGCAGAAAGACAAGCGTGGGCTTCACGTAGCCCCAGCAGGCAGCACAGCCCCCGACTTGCTGCCCAGACCCAGGCTTGTTTCAAGGAAACCATGGGCAACTGCTCTGCCCCTGCTGATGGGCTCAGGCCCCTGCTAGTCTGAGGGTGCACAGGGGTGTGGGGGTGGGGGGCAGGGCTCCACCCATACAGATCATCCCTCCAGACTTCTTCAGGCCTCGCACCAGGGTCTCCTGTTTTTGTGGGCCAGGGTCTCCCTAGGTCTTGCCACGAGACCGCCAAAGCGTTCAAGGTCTAGTCACACCTGCAGTGGAGGAGGGAGGGCTCGAAGCCTCTGAGGGGAGGGAGAAGGGGGGGGACAAGGTGGAGGTGCCCTGGAACCAGGAGGGCATGGAGATAGGTGGCTTCTGATGCCCAGGCTTTGGTGGAAGAAGTGGAGGCTGTGTGCACCCCCTGCACCCACACTGTCTGCCCCAGCAGCCCGCTAGTTTCAAAGCCCTCTCTTAGTAAAAGAGACTTTTTTTTTAATAGCTGACCTATAAACCTCTGAAAATTATGGCTTACAATGGAAAGGGTGACGTAAAATAGCAAAAACAGAACGGCTAGCAGTATTTTTGCTGGTGCCTTGGCCCAGGGGAACAGAAGAACTGGTGGACTCTTATGGAGCCCTACGTGACAGTTGCTGACTCCCCCCAACATCCCTCGGGTCAGGGACAGAGGGGGCCGGACTCGAGGAGCTGGGGATGCATTTAGACATATAATTAACTGGGCCTCCCCAGGCTGCCTGGAAGGGCTGCGCAAGGAGGGCGATGGGGCTGGCCTTGAGGCCCAGCTGGGGCCAGACTCTGGGAAATGCCCCCGGGCCCTGAGAGTGGCAGGCCCTGCTGTTTCCGCTCAGCAACAGGGACTTTCAGCTGATAACGGGGACCAGGCCACGCAGACCTGACTTCAGCCTTCAGACCTCCCATCTAGGGAAGAAACCACTGCCTTCACCTGTGTGAGCAGGACAAAGCCCTTTCCCTTCTGAGATAAAGGAGGGTGGCAGTGCCTTCTGCCCTGGGCTGGGAGGGGGCTGGACCGGGTGCCTGGCAAGCAGTTTGGTGGGCGCACAAGGTGACCTGAGTTAACTGTTTTTGCTGACCAAGCTGCTGGGGTGAGCCCTCATGATCCACGGCTGCATCTAATGCCAGGTCTCCTGCCGTAGGCGGGGCTGGGGGGTCTTCTACCTGGCTTGGCTTCTCACAGTCCTGGACCCGGGGCACGGGACACGTGGCTTCCCAGCGCCCTAGTGTCACTCAAGGGTAGCTTTCTCAAAAGCAGTGTGAGGGCTTTGTGAGGACATGAAGGTGAGGCCCAGTGACATTTCTCAGGAGGAGTTTCTCCCCAGGGCAGGAGCTGGCTGCAGGGACCCACAGGCCACCCTCTATGGGCGGCTAGTCACATGTGACCCAGGCAAGCCAGCCTTTCCTTCCGGGGATCTCAGTTTCCCTATCTGGGCTGAGAAATGTCCAGAGTTCTTTCCCGTGCTATGTCCTGTGATTCTCATGTGGGGACAGCCATGGAAATAATACCCGATGGCACTGTTTGCAAAGCCCTCTTCTCACCCATGCTGTTGGGGAAAAGCAGCTATGAGCGTGCGTCCTGGCCCCCAGGCCGCATCCAAGCTGAAAACACAGGCACTGGGTCTGTGTTTTCCACTGGCGACCAAAACACTCTTGGGTCTGCCACGTGGGAGCCACACCCCAGCTCCACTGGGGATCTATGATCCTCATACGAGCAATGATACGAGAACCGCCAGGCTTACGGCAATGCCTTTTCCCTGTGCCAGGCATGTACTAAGCAGGATCGGCTTCGGCCAGGTCCCACCATATTCCTTGTTTGAAGAGGAAACAGGCAGGTCATCCCCTTGCCAGAGGGATGTCCTGCCTCTGGGGCCAGGCCTGGAAACCACTGCACGATCCTGCCCATGGACGGGGCTGGGAAGACAGGCAGGTGCTCTGTTAACCTACAGACAGCCTGGATGAAGGTGTTGAGGGAGAAGGGTGGATGTGTTGGAGCCAGAGGATCAGTGAGGCAGGAGAGAAGAGGCAAGGGAGGCTGCTGGTGCCAGGGGCCTTGGCGGGCCTGGCCTGCTGGCGCATGTGAAGCCAGAACGTGGGTGTCCGTATGGTTCAGTGTAAGGGTGTCTTTTGGGTGTGTCTGCTGGGCCTCTCCCTTCCCGGCCCTGTCCTACTGGCCTGCAACTCCCCAGGCCTGAGGGGCTGGTGCCAAAGCTTGGATTTTGTCAGCCAGCAGTGGGGAGCCCCGGAGGGACTGAAGCAGGGATAGGCAGAAGCATCTCAGCTGCTGGATTAGGAAGGAGGAGCGCCAGCAAGAGAGAAGGGGGTGAGGGGACCAGGAGGACACTGCGGCCATCCAGGCGGAGGGCAGAGGCACCGGGTTGGACGAATAATCCGAGAGGCTCCAGCGTGCCAGCGCCTGTTCCAGGCACCAGAGACTCAGCCATGAATAAAGAGCCAGAAGTCCCTGCTCCAGGGGCTTTCTCCACGGGGGGAGGTGACATCAGAAAGTCCTGCCAGTGGGCTGTGGCACATACAAAGGTGATAAGTGTTAAGGAGGACAGAGCTGAGCACCAGCCTAGCCTTTTAAACAGGATGCTAGGAAGCCCCTCCTCCAGCTCCCAGCAGGTGGCACAGCAGGTGGTGTCTGAAGGGCGCTGTTTTATTGTTTGTTATTTTTTGATTCAATATGATTAGCTGAAGTCCATCATTTGCATGAGGGTCCCTTCTCAGTGCTGTGCATTCTATGGGTTTGGACAAATGCTTAGTGTCCTGTATCCACCATTATAGGGGAGTTTCACTGCCCTAAGAATCCTCCGTGCTCCACCTACCTGTCGCTCCCTCCTCCCCAACTCCCGCAACCACTGATGTTCTTCCTGTCGCCACAGTTGTGCCTTTCCTCTAATGTTACGGGGTTGGACTCATACAACACGCAGCCCTTTCAGATCGGCTTCTTTGACTTAAAAACACACATTCACGGTTCTTCCATGTCTTTCCATGACTTGAGCTCATTTGTCTCAGCTCTGAAAAGCATTCCGCTGACCGGATGCGCCGCCGTTTGTTTATCCGCTCACCTCCTGAAGGACATCTTGGTGGCTTCCCGGTTTGGGCAATTATGACTAAAGCTGCTGCGAACATCCACATGCAAGCTTTCGTGTGGATGCAAGTTCTCAACTCATCCGAGCAAAAGCCAGGGAGCGCAACTGCTGGATGGTATGCGAAGGGTCCCTTCGCTGTTGCAAGAAACCGCCAAGCCACCTTCCAAAGTGGCTGCTCCTCTTTGCGTGCCGCTCGCAGCACCTGTTGAAGGGCAGTGTTGTGAGTTCCTGTTTCTCATCTGTGGATCGCACCAACCACCAATTTTAGGTGAACCAAAAAACAGAAACCCCACTACAAGGTGGACACAACAAGGGCAAGGCATAATTACAATGGATGCTGATGACGGTGGCTTGATCTCAGGGCCCCGGCTGGTTTGGCCTGGCTTGGGATGAAGAACCTGAGTGCCTGGCCGTTCTTCATCCAGATGGCCCTGTAATCAACTATGTGCTGTCCGGATGTCTGCCTCCCTCCCCGCGGGCAGCTTCTGCGTTTCCCTCATGTGGATGTCAAACGTGGCCATGTACCTTGCTCTGGGCAGTGAGACGTGACTGACTTGACATGTACCACTGCTGAACAGAGCCTGTCAAAGCCAGCAGCCTGCCATTTCATCTCTCAGCTGCAAGACCAGAGAGACCTCAGACGGGGCTGCTCCTTCCAAAAGAGAAAATGGAGCACAACCCCTAGCAACAGGACTGTTGTGGTGCTTGAGAGATCCTCCATGCTTGGTGTATACCGCCAAGAGCTTTGGGCCTGTTTGTTATGCAGCATAAGGTAAGCTGACAGAGACAAGTTCTTTGAAGACCCAGCTCACTGTTAGAAGTTTATGGGAATGACAGCAAGGGCCTGGTGGCATTTCCAGTTGTTCTGGATACTTGGACACGTGTCCAGAAATGATGCACAGACCCATTCCTGCAAGCTGTGTTCAGTGTCCTGCTGGTGTGGGTCCAGCTTGTCACATTTGCAGGCTGGAGGTCAGGTGTTTCTGGTTGGTAGTGATGGGTCCTGAGTTCTCTCTTGGTTACCATCTGTCCTGCTGTAGTGTGGTTTTGTGTGTGTGTGTCTTAACAAGTGTTAGTAAGTAATCTTATTCTTTTTCTTTGATGAAAGAATTAAATGACTGTGATTTGGGGAAGGGTCAAAGTCTCAGAGATGGAGCTGTCTGCCCAGTCTGGCGTCCTTAAGAAATTCGGGCTAGGTGCAATAGCTCACGCCTGTAATCCCAGCACTTTTGGAGGCTGAGGTGGGATGGAAGGATCACTTGAGTGCAGGAGTTTGAGATCAGCTTGGGCAACATAGCAAGACTCCATCTCTACAAAAATTTTAAAAATTAGCCAGGCTTGGTGGTTTGTGTGCACCTGTGGTCCCAGCTACTTGGGAGGCTGAGATGGGAGGATCACTTGAGCCTGAGATTGCAGTGAGCCGTGATGTATTGAGCCACTGCACTCCAGGCTGGGTGACAGAGCGAGGGAGACCCTGTCTCCAAAAAAGAAAAAAAAAATGCTGGGTGGGGGCAGTGGCTCATGACTATAATCCCAGCACTTTGGAGGCTGAGGCTTGTGGATCATGAGGTCAGGAGATGGAGACCATCCTGGCTAACACCGTGAAACCCCGTCTCTACTAAGAACACAAAAAGTTAGCCGGGCGGGGTGGCATGTGCCTGTAGTCCCAGCTACTCGGGAGGCTGAGATAGGAGAATCGCTTGAACCAGGGAGGTGGAGGTGGCCGTGAGCCGAGATTGTGCCACTGCACTTCAGCCTGGGCAACAGAGTGAGACTCTGTCTCAAAAAACAAAACAAAACAAAACAAAACAAAAAACTCAACTGCTTATTCTGAAAATTAAAAATGGTTTTATTTAAGCCCAGGAATGGCTGCTTCCCGGACAGCTGAAATATTGACTATATTACCAGGATCTACTCCACAGGCACGCCCCTTTGAATAAAAGATGAAAATGGCCCCTGATAGCCTTGTGGCATCAGGAAGAAATGCTCTGTTCTTAGCTGCTACTTGAAAGCCCTCAGGGGCAGGGCTTTCTCAGCAGGGCTGGCCTGCTCCAGTGCCAGATACCTGTGTGTCCTCACCATTCCCTTCTGCCCCCAATCACAGCCACTACTCTACTGTTCAACACTGGGGCATAAAGTCAGGTGTGAACAGGCGCGTGGTGCCCTCTCTTCCATTAGCATGATAACACCTGTTCTTATTATCTCCTGCCAAGTAAACAACCATCCCGACGCTTTGTGGTTGAAAACCATGTTTTTATTTATACCTGTGATTATATCAGACATTTGGAAACAGTTGGCAGGTTAGTTTCACTCTGCGTTGTGGGGTGTCAGCTAGAATTCCACTGGGATTGGGGAATCAACTTCCAAGATGGCCCACTCCCATGCCTGGCAGAGCCCTGGGAGCTGCTGCCTACGGCTCTCTCCACAGGCCTGCTTGGGCTTCCTCACAGCATGGCAAGAGCATGGTGGGTTTCAAGAGCAGGTGTTCCGGGAGGCCTAGGAGTGGCTCTAGAAACCTGGCCTCAGAAACTATGCAGCATCATGTCTGCCTCATTCAACTAATCAAGCAAGCTATGGAGACCATCCCAGAGGCATGGGAGGGTGATCCACTCCGCTTCTCAGTGGGGTGAGTGGCAAAGAATTTGCAGCCATTTTTGCCCCAACACCCTTCCTTACAGATCCCAGTCCTGGTGATTGATTGATAGCCAGCATGTTTTGGAGGGTTTACTTCAGGACCCACACACAATTGTTACCTGAAATCAAAACAGGTTGTAACCCTAGCACACTGGGAGGCCAAGGTTCTAGGATCACTTGAGCTGAGAAATTTGAGACCAGACTAGGTAATATAGTGAGACCCTGTCTCTACAAGAAATATAAAAATTAGCTGGGCGTGGTGGTGTGTACCTGTGGTCCCAGCAACTTGGGACGGGGGCTGAGATGGGAAGATTGCTTGAGCGTGGGAGGTGGTCTGCAGTCAGCTGTGATCACATCACTGCATTCCAGCCTGGGCAGCAGAGCAAGACTCTGTCTTGATAAATAAATAAATTCAAAACAAAACAATTTTTTTCCTCTAGCATGGATTTTCAGTAATTAACAGAATAAAAAAAATCATCAAACGCTTCTTGTGTTTGAACTGACCAAGTGCCAGGGGTGGCTTCTTGTCTGGCATATTAGAAGGAAGCAGGCCTAGGTGAGGGGCACACCGCTGTGAGTTCATGTCAGCAAGGACCCCTGAGCAAAAACTGCAAGGCCACTGTGATAGCACCACGAAAACTTGATCAGGGTATCTGCCCACAGCCTTTCTGCCTTCTTTTATCATATGTGCATGTATGTATATAACATATATGTGTCTATATTTTATCTCTTTTTGTTAACTTTGTATTTGGTTTAACATTTCTCAGCAATATGTAACAGTATCACTTCTACTTCCTTAGGAAGCTTTCTTGTGGAAATTTGCAAACATATACAAAAGCAATAGAATAATACATCACCAGCCAGTTGCAACCACATGAACATTTTTCCAATCTTGTCAGTTTGTTTCCTACCTCTACTTTTACTTTTTTTTCTTTGCAGTTTTGCAAAGCTGATCCCTGGCTGAGCACAGCGGCTGATGCCTGAAATCCCAGCAAGTTTGGAGGTTGAGGGAGGAGGATTCCTTGAGCCCAGGAGTTGGAGACCAGCCCGGGCAACATTTTGAGACCCTGTCTCTATCGAAAAAAACCCCCAACAAAAAGAGCAGACCCTAGACACTGCATCCTCCTACCTGCAAATTCTTCCTCTGTGTGACTCATGTAAGTTTCATTTTGGCAAGTGCAACGTGGACAGGAAGAGACAGCACGGGCTATTTCCCATCTTCCATGTGGCACACATCAGCTTTGTCCGGCAATGCCTCCCCTTCCACTCATTCTGAAACAACAATGCTGGCTTCCAGGGAAGGCCCTGGGCTTTGCTTGAAAATGAAACAAAACCACTGCTGGCCACATGCCAGCATCTGGCAAAGTGTCTTAAGCGACCAAGCACCTGGGACAAGTCCAGGACATCCTGTATCCAGTGTCACACTTGATGGCTGGTCCCTGAGTATAGGGGACATTCCATGTTCACCCTAAAATTCTGACAGGTCAATATGTTGCTGCTTTGTGGACCTTCTTGTGAGGTACTGGTCCATTTTTGGGAACTAAAATAGTATGGAAATGCCACACACACAAACAAGAATGCACAGACAGTGGGAGGCAGGCCAGCTGGGGAGCCCTGCTCTCAGCCTTAGCCACGTGGACTTGCCTTTGGGGGCACTACAGGTTTCACTCCTATGGTCTGCGGGAACAACAACCACCTTCCCCCTTCCCTTTGACACTGCCATCTGCCTGTGGCTACTTTGGGCATGGTCCGATCCTTTGGGGGTACCCTAGGCAATCACTGGGTGGCACTGGGGTGTACAGGCAAGGGTTCGAGTCAGAGAGTGGTTGCCTGGTGGCCCACATGCAGGAAACACACAGGGAATTTGCACCGGCCCAGCTCGTCCTTGGGGGACTGGAGCCCAGCTGGGAGCACGTGGGGTGTTGGGACCCGCACTGGTGCTGTCTTTCTGATTGTCTCCAATGTGGGACTTCTCCCATCTTGCTGGGGTCTGACTTTCCCTCACTGATCCCTCTAAGGGGTGGGGCCTGTCTAGGGTGCAGGAGCCTCCCTAGGCCTCAATTTCCTCCCACTGAAATGGGAACATAGGATCAGAGTCTCTGAGGGCCTGCCTAGTGCGAATGTTCTTTCAGTGCTTGCAGGAAGCTTGCCCATGGTTTGAGGTTGGCCCCAGAGCCCCTTTGGTTCCCTCGGACCCTTCTGCTCTAGCTGGGTGCTGACTCCATCCCTGTAGCCTGGCCTGCATCCAGGGCTACAGGACCTTAATTGGTCTGTCTGGGTAGGAGGGAGCCCCTGCCCCCACCCCCAATGCCCGGCGAGGGGGCCTTTCATTTTGACGGTCACAGAGTCACATGGATTTTTATCATGCAACCCCAGCACTTCACTCTCAGTCCTGGGAAAAAGCACGTGGTCTGGACAACTGGGCCTTAAGCTGGAGGGATGTGGTGAAGCCGGAATTGCAGAGGTAGAAGTGAGGGTACCTGAGACCTGGGGCTGGGTGTGAATACGTCCCCTCCAGAATTCATGTCGGAGACTTACTGGCCAGTGTGATGGTATTAATATAAGTAGGAAGCTGGGTGCAGTAGCTCAAGCCTGTGATCTCAGCACTTTGGGAGGGTGAGGTGAATGGATTGTTTGAGCCCAGGATATTAAGACCGGCCTGGGCAGCATAGGGAGATCTTTTCTCTACTAAACATAAAAATTAAAAAATTAGCCAGGTGTGGTGGTGCGTGTTACTCCGGAGGCTAAGGTGGGAGGGTCACTCAGGCCTGGGTGGTGGAGGTTGCAGTGAGCCATGACTGTGTCACAGAGCCAGACAGCCACATCCTGTCTCAAAAAAATAAAAATAAATAAATAAAAGGCAGGGCGAGGTGGCTCATGCCTGTGATCTCAGCACTTTGGGAGGTGGATCAGTTGAGGTCAGGAGTTTGAGACCAGCCTGGCCAACATGATGAAACCCCATCTCTACTAAAAATACAAAAATGTGCCGGGTGTGGTGATGGGCGCCTGTAATCCCAGCTACTCGGGAGGCTGAGGCAGGAGAATTGCTTGAACCCAGGAGGTGGAGGTTGCAGTGAGCTGAGATGGTGTCACCACACTCCAACCTGGTGACAGAGTGAGACTCCGTCTCACCAAAAAAAAAAAAAAAAAAAAAAAAGAAAGAAGAACTAGGGCCTTTAGGAGGCGATCAGGCCTTGAGGGCTCCTCCCTCTGATTAAGGGATTAGAGCTTTTAAAAAAGAGGCTTCCCGAAGTGTTTGCTTCACTTTCGACACAGCGCCATCTCGGAAGCAGAGAGCCCTCACCAGACCCTGACTGCACTGGTGCCTTGATCTTGGATTTTCCAGCCTCTGGAATTGTGAGAAATAAACTTCTGTTATTTATACGTCATCCAGTCTCATGGATCATCTGAGATCAGGAGTTTGAGGCCAGCCTGACCAACGTGGAGAAACCCCAACTCCACTAAAAGTACAAAATTAGCCAGGCATAGTGTGCAGGCCTGTAATCCCAGCTACTCGGGAGGCCGAGGCAGGAGAATCGCTTGAACCCGGGAGGCGGAGGTTGTGCTGAGCCCCCAGGAGGCGGAGGTTGTGCTGAGCCCCCAGGAGGCGGAGGTTGTGCTGAGCTCCCAGGGGGCGGAGGTTGCAGTGAGCTGAGACCGAGCCATTGCACTCCAGCCCGGGCAACAAGAGCAAAACTCTGTCTCAAAGAAAAAAGGGCTAAAACCAAGTTGCGTCTTCTCTGTCTTCTTAGGCAAACCTCTCTCACAGCCACTGCCCTCTCTGCATTTCTTGGGTCGCAGCACCCAGTTCAGAGGCTGCCCTGAGACATGCCCCTTGGTTCCTTTAAGCCCAGTGCTGTGTGCCTCAACTAGATGGGGTGGCTGTGGCGGGGTGGGGGTGGGGTGAGCAGGAAGGAAGATGGAAAAATTAAATTCTGTCAAACGACTCATTTATTTTCTCTTGTTTGCTTTCTTTACAGTGGCTCACTTTAGGGTTTTTTTTTTTTTTTTTTTCAGTTTTCCACCTGCTTCTTTGGGGTCCCAAGGAGCCAGGCTTGGGGAGAAGACCCTAGCCCCTGCTGCTCTGATGGGCTCCTCCTGGCTCCCAGGGTGAGCTCAGGGTGCTGGGGTCTCTCCCCAGCCTCCCCTCACACCTCTGCTGGGTTCACCCTGTCTGAGGTGGCCGAGTGAACAGGGCCAACCACTGAAAGGGGAGTAATCCCAGAAAAATGAAGAATACAGGTCTTCAGGAAGCTCCATGGAGGGGTGGGCCCCCTGTGAGGAGCGCTCCCTATGGAAACAGGGTTGAGGGCCTGACCTGTCCCTTGGAGCCCCGGAAAACAAAGCAGGGAGGATGGGGGAATGGGAGTTAGTGACGGCGGCATAGGGAGAACTGAATCCTCAAGCTGGCGTCTGGGTGGGGCACGAGGAGCAGGCCAGCCACGCAGCCACGGTGGCCGGAGTCACTCGAGGTCAAAAATGTCCAAGCAGGAAATGAGATGCAACTTGTAAAAGACATCAAAGGAAATGGAAAAACATTCTTCTAATATGTCAGGGAGGCTAGAGGAAGGTGGGGGGCGCTGGCCCTTTATTAGGGGATGGGGGAGGGGTGATAAGAGATGGCACTAGAAGGCTAGAAATCATGAAATCAAAGCGCCAGCCACCTGGGGGTGGGAGTGAGTGTCCTCCGCACGGCTGGGAGACCCAGGGAGCATGCTCTGAGCCTCTAGGAGCACCCGGAGCAGCGGCGGCGGGCAAAGGCCTGGCCTCAGGCCTTCCTGTCTCAGCCAGCTCCTCCAGGCCCAGGGATGTGGTCCCCACGGGGCGCCTGCCGCAGGCAGCCAGCACGAGGCTGGTGTTGGCAGAGCCCTGGGAACTGAATGAAAGCCTTTTCCTGGAAGAGAATCCCAGTGGGATTGGGGTGCCAGCATGAGCTGATCCCGAGGGCACAGCACGGCCAGATGGTCTTGGGGCCAAGTCCTGCTCCTTCCACACGCAGAGGCAGTGCCCAGCCAAGGGTTGCTGGTGCAGAGGGAAGAGGGCAGCCTCAGAGCCCCTGTCTGCAGCCAGGGGCAGTTGCTTCCTTTTCTCCACACAGGTCGGGCCCGCTCTCTGGTGCTCGCCCGAGGTTGGCGGTTTAAAGTAGGACCCTTCTCCTTGCCTCTTAGGAAATCTTGGATGGGCCGCACCCCAAGGAGAGCTCTTTCCAAGAGTCCAGGTGCCCCCCAGGCGGTAGCATGGGAAATTGGTGGCTCGTGGTGGGTCCTGACCACTCCCTGCCCTTCTCAGCAGTGGCTTCTCCGCCCTGAGGAGGGACTGGTTTCTCGAGCATGCATGCGAGTGTCCAGAAAGTGTGAATCCAGGGCCCTGAGCACCTGTCCCTGCCGGCTCCGCCCAGGCTCTGAAAGGGAAGCGGCTGGCCGTGCAGGGAGCCTTGTGCTTGGGGCCTGGGACGAGGACGGCTGGGGGCGGCTTCACCGGGATGCATGGGGGTTTCAGTCTCAGTTTCGGGGGCTGCATGAGTCACCTCAGGGCGAGTCTCAAACTGTGCTGGGCTTCGGTTCATCACAGGGGTCTGCCGCCCTAGAGCAGGGGTGGGGCAGAGGCGGGGTGTTCGTCTCAGGCCCTGGGGGAGCCAGGGACAGCCTGCTGCTCCCCAACACAGAGCTTTTCCAGGAGCCCACGCTGCAAACAGCAGCAACAACCTCTTTCAAAAGTTCAAGAATCTGGTCCAAAGGCGGCCTGAGGGAGGCCCTTGACCTGGGACCAGGAGCTGCCCGGCGGGAGGGTGGGGGCTGGGTGCCCAGCAGGACTGACGTTGGTGCTGAGGCCTTGGCCGCCGGCCGGGCAGCAGCCTGGAGTGCCGACTCCAGAGGGGAGGCTGGGCGCATCTCCCGTCGGGGCGCGCGCGGGCAGCTGCGCCCAGGCGGGAGGGAGCGCGGCGGTGGCCCAGGCGGCCGTGCCCGACGACGGACCGAGCTTCTCCCCCTCCCGGCCGAGGCCGACTCCGCTAGCGGGTCCGCGGGGAGGGGCGGGAAGGCAGCTGGACGCAGCGGCGATTTATGGGTCTTTCAGGCGAGCAGGTGCCTCCTCGGGCCGCCATTGTCTCGCCGGCCTCACAATGGGGCCGCTGCAGCCGCAGAGCCGGCCCCCGCCGCGGCTCGAAGCCTGCATGGGCGGGCGCGACGGTCCCGGGGCGGCGGGAGAGCCTGCGGTCTGCGCGTCAGTCCGCGCGTCCGTCGGTGCATCCGTCCCGTGCTGTCCGCCCGCCTGTCCGCGGGGAGCCGGCCTGGGGCGCTCGGCGCCCGTTCCCGCGCGCTGCCCGGCTCCGCGGGCCCCCGGGGTCTCTGCGCCCCGACGGTGCGCCCGCCGCCGCCGCGGCCGCTGGTCCTGCGCCGTCCGTCGGGCACCCGGCTCCGCCCGCCTGGCACGGCCCGCGCCGCCGTGTCCCGGGCGCACACACAGGGGCCCATTCTTCCTGACTCCGCGCAACCATATGGCAAATCCGCGTCGACACAGCAGCCCCCGCTCATTCAGGCGCAGAATGTCCCGCAACAGGGAACAATCACGACTCTGTTCCCGTCTATTATGGATGCGAACAGGGCGAGAAAAAAAATCATTTAACTCCAAGAGATAGCCAGCTAATTAGCAACCATATGTGAGCCCGGATTCAAAGCGATGCCGAGGAGTTCATTCTGCGTCGGGCGACTTTATTAGGTATAGAAGACAGATGTCCCGACAGCCCACGCATCACAGAAAATCGTGTCGGGGAGTTCTTGAAATGTCCGGGAGAGCTCTTTAAATATTAAAGACCCAGTCCCGCTGATGGACTGGGCTGGGGTCCTCTGGGATCCCCAGGCTGCAGGAAGAGGACTTAGCAACGGCGACTCTGGCAGACGCTGGCCTGGCTGGCCCAGGGAGGGGGTCCCTCCTCCTTCCTCCAGGGCCCCCTCCCGCTGCCCTCGGGTCTCAGACTCTTTCACTCAGGTGCTCTGGGGCCCCAAGGAGGAAGAAAGGGGGCTCCTGCAGGCATGGATGGCCCAGTAATGCTTCAGGGTGCCTCCCAGGGTCAGGGATGGTCTGTGGGGGCGTCTAGTCCCGGAGAGGAAGGCTGCCTAGGGGGGTGTCTGGTTACACCGGGCCTCCAGCCCAGCTGAACTGTGCATACAATGGGTTTCCTTCGGACTTTGCAGAACGAGTGAGTGAGTGAGTGAGTGAGTGAATGAATGAATGAGCTAGTATGGCAGCCAAGCCAACTATGAAAATCCCTGCGGGGGGCGGGGGGGGGGCGGTGACGGGAGTGGGGACAATAGTGGAAGGAAAACACTCCTGATTTCTTTACCAAGAAAACAGCCTCTGGCCATGAGCCTCCGATTCTTTGAGGAAGGAAAAGGAGAAAGCTTGTTAGAGAGAGAGAAAAAAATCTTTCTCTGTTTTCCATGCAATGCAATTATGTTCCAGCTTTTCCTCCTTGTTATTCTTTTAAGCCAAATGTCTGAATAAAAGGATTATTCCCCACCCACCCCAGGACTGACCGTGCCGCTGTCAGCAGGCTGGGCGCTGCTGGCCAGATTAACTGCAGCCCATGGCTTCCGTATTGCTTCTAGGAAAATAAGTGAGGTCAGCTGCCATTCAATTGTCGCAGCATATATATTTGAAAATTTAAATATTTGAATCAAAGGAAAAAGGGGGATTTGCATTTCTGCCCAACAAGAGGAGCGCGTTCCGAATGCCAACAATGGCGACGTTTCAATCGAAATGAATTGTCTCCTCGCAGGAGGATTCTGTAGAAAGGCAGCCACTGCTTTCTCTTTTGTTTTCTTTTGCTTTTGTTTTGTGTTGTGTGTTTTTCTTTCCTCTTACCCGCTCCAATCCAAGAGGGTGTTTTCTGAAACTTGGTGGCTGACTTTGGTTTCGAGGACATAAAGAAACATGGAAAAACTCCCCAGAAACATTCACATCAGAGGCCTCTCTGGCACAAAAGCAAAATTGAATTGAACATGTGCGGGTGAAAAAAATAGATACGGGGGTGGGGGAGACTCCCGATGCCACTTAGAATGGGCTAATCAGCTGACTCCAGCTGGTCTGGACGCGGCTGTTAATGAAGGCCCCGGTAAGCGGGAGGGAAGCCCAGAGTCTCCGGCAGCCCCTGGTTCTTCAGGCAGGCCCTGATTGTCCAGGGGACCAAACTCCTCAGCCACCCAGATCCAAATGTCACTGTCCCCAATTAACATTAGGGTACACAGACGTTGACTCTGAACATGGCTTTTTTTTTTGCCTCCGCCTTGGAAAATGATATTTTTGGGGACTCTTTACTTGTACGAAGTGTCCCTAGGTGTCAGGAGGGTGTGTCTGAGGGAGGCTAGCCCGGAGGAGCCAGCTTCATGCGCTCAGTCGGAGAAGGTCACCAAGCCATGGGTGCCTGGGGGTTGCAGCCGGTCTGGAGGTCTGGGGCATGGTCTCTCCATCCTCCCTGGCTGTGCAGGCCTGGACAGATGTCCTCCCTCTGTGGAGCTGGGTGGACGCTGGGTGTGTTCCTGTCTTGGAGCTGCCATTACAAACTGTCACGGACAGGGCTGCTGAGACAGCACATGCTTATCGTCTAACAGTCCGAGAGGCTGGAGTCCAAGCTGACAGTCGGCAGGGCTGGCGTTCCTCCGGAGGCCTCTCTCCTCGGCTTGCAGACGTCACCTTCTCCCTGTGTTCTCGCAGGGCTGTGCCTCTGAGTGTGCCTGTGTCCTCCTGTCCTGATACGGATTCCAGTCCTGTTGGGCTCACATCAATGGCGTCATTTTAACTGTTACCTCTGTAAAACCTGCATCCACATACAGCCGCATGCTGAGGTGCTGGGGGTGAGGGCTTCAACACGTGATTCTTGGAGGACACAATTCCGCCCCTAACACTGGGCTTCCAGATTGGATGTCCTGCCCTGTGGCTTGGGATGCCTGCTGGTGGGCGGCACCGTCCCGGCCTCTGGGGACCTGGTTCAGCATGAGAGCCAGGCTGAGCTGTGGCACCTGCTCCTCAGCTGGGGATAGGCATGGTGACCGAGGCTCATGACAAATGCAGGCTCCAGGGCCTCCTGCATTTCAGAGAGACCTCAAGTGGATTTGGGGACCCTGGCATTCTCCTCAAAGGATGAGCGTCTAGACGTGGATGCGGCCTCAGCTCCACCCACCCCCTCATTGGGAAACGAGGCTTCTCTGGAGGTGGGCACTGTGGGGAGAAGGCAGGGGCACCTCCAGGGGCTGGTTTCCTGCCAGGGGCTCTCGGTATGGCACTGCCAGCCCCACGCCCACGGTGTCTTCTGCTTATTTTGCTCTCTTGCTCTGGCCTTGGGCTTTCCTTTCCTTTTCTTCTCTCTTCTCTCATTCCTACTTTTCTTCTCTTTCCCAAATCTGCCCCTGCCCCCCAAGAAATTCCTAAATCTCAATAAAAGCCCAGCAGGGCCCAACAGTGAGATCTGCCCCACAGCTCTGCAGGAGCTGGGCCCAGCTCTAACATCTGTGCTCCCACCCGCTGCTCTGTGGCTGTGCGACCCAGGTGGGTTGGTTGACCTCTCTGAGCCTTGACTGGCCTGCCCAGTGGCAGGCACAATGCTGAAAGGTCTCTTGGGCAGAGTGAAAAGGAGCTAATGAAAATGGCTGAAAAAACACTCTAGGCATTTAAAAAATGTCATGTAATTGCAAAATAATAATGATAATAACAATATACTTAGGAATTTTGCTGGAACTGAGCACAGGCCAGAGTGGCATTTGGCACCAGGTGGGTCTGGCCTGGCTTCTGTCCAAGGGGGTTTAGTTACTGAGGCACCCCCAGGACTCTACTCTGAGGCAGCCCCTCTCGTAAGGTGGTCCTGACAGTGGACTGCGGCATGGCTGTGGCTGGGGTCCCCCGTTGGCCAGGGCCAGTTCCAGGCATTCTGGCTGCAGCCCCAGGTCACAGGGCTGGCAAGCCAAGGGGGCCTTTTTATTTCTTTTGATTCCCAAAATGAAAATAGCCATATATTTCCCTTGATTGTAGAAATAGCATATGCTCATTGTAAAAAAAAAAATGCAAACAATAGAGGAATGTATAAAAAAGAAAGTAAAAATTTCCCCTGATAGATGTTTCTATCCTGAGGTAAGTGCAGATGGCAGTTTGGGGCGCTATACCATTTTACATCGATGAGACTCACATTTGCTTTCTAAGTCCAAAGTACATATCTTATTTTAATTAAAAAATATTTTTTGAGATAGGCGCTTATTCTTTTGCCCAGGCTGGAGTTTAGTGGCATGATCACGGCTCACTGCAGCCTTGAACTCCTGGGCTCAAGTGATCCATCTGCCCTAGCCTTCCGAGTGGCTGGCACCACAGGCATGCACCACCACACTCAGCTGATCTTTAAAAAAAATTTTTTTGTAGAGACAGGGTCTCCCTTTGTTGTCCAGGCTGGTCTCCAATTCTCGTGCTCAAGTGATCCTCCTGCACAGCCTCTCAAAGTGCTGAGATTACAGGCATCCAGCCTAAAAAATATATATATATATATATGTGTGTGTGTGTGTGTGTGTGTGTGTGTGTGTGTATTTTAATAGAGACAGGGTCTTGCTATGTTGTCCAGTCTGGACTCGAACTCCTGGGCTCAAGAGATCCTCTCGCCTCTACCTCTGGAGTAGCTGGGACTACAGGTGTGCACCATTGTGCCCAGCTCAATGTACCTAAAGTAGTAGAATGTCTATTTATCTGTTTGCATACACACAGACATATATTGTTTTAATTGAAAATACTTAACCATAACAAACTGTTTAAGAGACCTGTAATCTGAGTGTGATAAACGAAGTAACAGTTTGGCAGAGCGTGGAGTATAACAAGCAGCTGGCGATAGTCCTAAGGTGGGAGAAGGTGGCTGGTGTCTTCCAAATGTGTTAAGGAAAGGCCCCCGGGTTAAGGACTGGGAAGACGTTGTTGAGAGGACAGTGCAGATGTTCTGCTCCCACCCTCTGCTGTGGGGTGAATGTGATGATTGCAGCAGTGGGTCCCCATGGCACCCTGGGGCCCAGGCAGGGTGCGGGGGTGGAGGGGGCCTGGCCTACACTGGCTTCCCCAGAGGAAGATGGAGGCCTCTGGTTAATGAAGCGATCACAGGGGGTTAGGACCAAGAGATGTTTGTCCCCAGTGGGTGTAAACATCCCATCCGAACTGTTTCCTGGAAAGAAACGCAAGGGGAGTCTGATGGAGCACCTGCTATTTTATGATGGGAAATGGTTTCCATCCTGTGACCATGGAAATTTCCATGGTGGATCCTGGCCACACATGTCCTATGGGCCAGCTGCCCCCAGCCCACAGCGTGGCACTATACTGGCACCCATGGGGCAGCGCTCTGCAGGACGGGTGCTGAGGATGGCTGAGCCCTCCCGTCTTGGCCTGGGTGTCTACTGGAACCCCTTTGAGGTCCCCCAGATGGGCTCTGAGTATCAGCAGGGGTGTGGGCCAGACCCTGAGCTTCTCCCTGAGGGGAAGGGAGATGGGACTTCCTTCAAGAGCCAGGTGAGGGAGGTGTGGCCCAGGGCAAAGGATGAGGCTCCTGGGTGTCCTGAGGAGCCTCAGGGCACCCGGAGGAGGAGTGGGCAGAGGAGAGCTGGCAGGCAGGGCACTGGCTCGAGGGCACAGCAAGGCAGGCTTGGTGGTGTGGGGCTGGTGGGTGGGTACTGAGGTGGAGGTGAGGAGATGGCCTGTGGCTGCGGAGGCCACGCCAGGGCCAGGGTGCCAGAACCAGGCTGGTGGCAGTTGGAGCAGATTGACTCTCTCAGCTGAGGTCAGTCCCTGCTAAGCCCAAGGCAGAGGGATCCGCTGAACTGACTTTCTGTCCTCTGCCTGAGCAAATGAGAAAAGTACAACAGAACGTTTAAGGAAGAGATGATTCGCTCTCCTTCCTTTCCTTCTCTTTCTTTCCTTCTTTCTTTTTTCTCGTTCTTTCCTCTTTCTTTCTTTTTCCTTCTTTCTTCTTCTCTTTCTGTCTTTCCTTCTTTGAGATAGGGTCTCACTCTGTGACCCGGGCTGGAGTACAGTGACACAATCAGGGCTCACTGCAGCCTCCACCGCCCAGGCTCCAGTGATCCTCCGACTTCAGCCTCCTGAGCATCTGGGACTGCAGACTCGCCGCCAGGCCTGGCTCATGTTAATTCTTTTTTGTAGAGATGCGGCCTCACCATGTTGTGCAGGCTGGACTCGAACTCCTGCGTTCAAGCAGTCCTCCCACCTCAGCCTCCAAAAGTGCTGGGGTTACAGGCGTGAGCCACTGCGCCCGGCGCCCTTTTGTTTGTAAAGGTCCGCGGCTGAGTTTTGTATTGGGAGTTTACTTACCCAGAATATGGCTCTCTGTCTGTTTCATAGCTGGTGGTGGAGCAACTGAATCACCCAGCAATGTATAGGTTTTCTATGTCTGCGGTTGAAATTTTGCTGGTAAAGTGGACATATCACACAGAAACCGCCTCCTTCCTTCCTTCCTTCCTTCCCTCCCTCCCTCTGCCCAGCCGGCTGCAGCCCCAGCCCTCTGGCCGACCTGCAGGTTCGAGGCCGGCCTAGGCTCCGGGAGGATGCTGCCGGGCGCTGTGGGGCCCGAGGCCCGGGCAGGCTCCTGCTGCGGCTGGAGATGGGAGGGGCGGCGGCGGCTGGCCCTGGCCTGGCTCATTTCTGCGCCCCAGCCAGGCTGGGAATCTGTTTCAGTCGTGAAAGGCGAGGGTGACCGGGCTGGCTTCTGCTCCCGGCTGGTCGGAAAGGCCGGGGATCCCTGGCTCTGGTGAAAGGGGTCCCCACATCTGCCGTCTTGCCCGGCCGCCTCCAAGTGCCGCCGGCCCAGGGCGGAGGAAGGCCGGCCGCGGAGAGAGGGCACGAGGGCCGGGCCGGGCAGGGGGTCCCGGAGCCACCCCCGCCGCCCCCACCGCGCCGCGCGTCTGTTTGGAGAAGAAAGCGGGCCAATTTGTTTTCATTCACAATCACTTAAGATCCCATTTTGGAGAAATAAAAGAGGGAAGCGCGCTTCCCGCGCCCGGCCGGCTGGGTGCCCGCCCGTGCCCGGCGGCGCGCCGAGTTGGGGGCAGCGGCCCCCTCCCCGCCCCAGGCCCCAGCGCGCCGGGCCGCGGCTCCCGGAGGTCCGAGGCTGCCGCCCGGCGGGCCCGAAGCGGCGAGGCCGCGCTCATCTGCATGAAGCGCACACTCGCGGCCCATCTGCAAAGGCGCAATTAAACGCGGGGGTGGGGGGCAGGGGCGCCCGAAATTAGCATTTCCGCGGCCATCTGGCGCGAGGGGCGGGCGCGGCCGGACAAAGGGCGCCGGGCGAGGGGAGAGGCGAGTGTGCCGCGGCATTGACCTGCAAATGAGGCTTTGTGCGCGCATTAAAGCTCGCCGGACCCCCGACCCCGGCCCCCGCCCCGCCCGCCCGGCCCGCGGCCCCCAGCGGCCCAGGCTCGGACTGGGCACCCCGGAGGTCTGGCGGTCGTCCGGGCCGTGCTGCGACTGGGCAGGGGGCCGGCCGGGCTGAGCCAGGACACGCTGGGCAGCATCAGAGCCCGCCCCCAACCCCGGCAGGCTTGTTCCGCAGCCTCCAGGAGAGCCCCGGGCCCGGGCCCCTTGACCCCGACCCCTGTCCCCGCCCCCACCCGGTCCTCGCCCCTCTGGGCCGGTATTCCTCAGTCTGCTCCTGGAAGGGGTTTCTCAGGGCGCAGGGGTCCTGGCTAGGATCCCTGGGTGGGTGAGTGGAGGGGGCGTGGACTGGTGGGGGCTGCGTGGGGGCAATTTGGTATTGGGAGATACTAAAACTGGCCACCTGGACAAGTTTTTGTGTTTTCCATGGCCATTAATGCCCTAAATCTTTGAAAAGGGCCATTTCACAGTGTTTTATGGGCCTTAAAAATCAGGGACTCTTTTAAAATGGTTGTGGTGCAGCTTGGTGACAGCCGGATGATTAGCAAGAGCTCACGATCAGATCTTTAGGGGACCAAGTGTGTGGGGTGGCTGGGACTCCCCAGCAGGTACCCCTGAGGCTGCAGGCAGGGCCAATGGACCTGGGGGCAGGACGCCAGCACTGGGAGCCTGAGTCACTTGGGGCCCCTGTAAGGCCCCCCTGGACTTTCTGCAGCATTGCTCAGGCTCTGGGTGCCTACATACTGCCCTCTACCCTGTTGGGCTGCCCATTAGGGGTTGTAGCCCACATTATATGGTAGTAGCCACCCCCAGGACCCCCAAAGGCCCCGGGGGTGGTGAGGGCACAGAGGATAGTGCGAGGCTGTCCCTGGGTCTCTGCTCTCCCAGGTGGACCCGTGGGGGTCGTGATGATGCTGTCTAGGGTGAGGCCCACCTGCGGGTGCCATCCTGCCTGTCTGTCAGCAACACACTACACGTCTTAGGGCCTGGGCCCCAGACCCAGCCCGAGGGTGACGGGGAGGTTTCTTGAAGGAGAAAAGCCAGAGTGGAGTCTTGAACGGAGCAGAAGGGACCAGGCCAGCCTTGGGTCTGCGCGGTGGAGCTGGGACCTGCAGTTTTGCTTGGGTGCGATGACGGCGGAGGCCGGGGATGCAGCCGGGTGGGGGCTCCTCATAGACTGAGTCATGATCGGTGAGGACCCTCAATCACATCTCCCTAGCAGGGGCCACCATGTTTCAAATCTGCCCGGAACCTCGGAGCTCAGGTGAGGTCTTCTTCAGGCTCTTCTGCAGTGCAGATACTGTCACAGCAAGCTGCAAGACAACACTACTCTAGTGAGAATTACTCTGCCAAGGAATTTTCTCAGAAAATGGGGGCCAGGGACCAGGGTGTAAACACAAGTGCCTTAGATGGGGGATTTACATAGGCTGGGTGTGGGCACACAGGGGTTCGTGCTAAAGCCTGGCACTGGATCACAGGTGTGGGACTCCGGCTCCTCCCCGGGGGGCAGGGGATCTCCCATCTGTGATGTGGCTGAATGACCCATGGGCTTGTCTGTGGGCCACCCATGTGCGGTGGGGCAAAGGTCTCCGGCCCAAAAGCCGTGTGAGCTGGAGCAGGGAGCACGTCTTCATCTGGGCCTGGCAATTTCTCTTGGGTAAATGGAGCAGGGTAACCCCTCCTTCCGCTATCACAGGGGTTCTGGAGGTGTGGAGCCTGGGATGTGGTGGCCCCTGCTACTCCGGTGTTCCTTGGAGTCCTTGGAAGCTGGAACGAGGTTCATCGGGCCAGTTATGGGTGTGAGATGTCTGGAAAAGCGAAGGAGGGATGGTGGCCTCATCTATCTGTGCCGGGCTGAGTGCCAGCACCTCCTCGCAACATCTAGAGGTGAACCCACGGAGGAGATGGAAGCACAGGATTTCAGAAATTGCCTTCAGTGCTGCCTTCCAAAGTACACCAGTGTGGGGTGTGGGCGGGGGTGGTTCTGGGGATGGGTGGGCTGTTGGGGGAATAGGCACACGGCTGCTGTGAGCCCAGGGGAGCAGCCTGAGCCAAAGAGAGGGCACACAGATGGGGCGGACCCCAGGGCTTCTGAGGGCCACAGCGAGGCTGGTGGACAGGGGCTGGAGGGGCACTGTGCAGAGAGCAGGAGTGGGGGGAGCCCCTCTTTCCCCTCCGTCCTTTCCATCCTCCAGGGCAGGGATGCAGCCCTCCGTAGACAGTGCCAGCCTCCTGCCCAGTGTGGGCATGATGACAGTTCCCTGCACTTTGTCTTCAGGAGGTCTCGGATCCAGCCTGCACTGGCTTCCGGCACACCCCATTTCCTGATCCCCAAGGGTTCTCCGTGTCAGACATCCTATTTGCCACCCCCTTGAGGGCCACTGCTGGTCTGGTGGGGAGATCAGCTTCAAGGACACAGTGTCTGCAGTGGGTGCTGAGTGCCAGGGGGAAGACCCAGGTCTGCTTTTGGAAGAGGAGCATCATGGAAGAAGAGCCCCTTGGCTCTGGGCTTTGGAGGATGAGTAGGAGTTTGCTAAATCGAGGCGGGGAGTAGGGCCAGTTTGGCAGGTGGCGTCTGGGAGGGGCTGGGGCAGCTGCTGCAGGGCGCGCTGGGCCCGGAGATGCTTCCTGTGCCTGGGTTTCCAGCTCTTGCTTCCTGAGCTGGGTTGGAGCCGATATCCAGGCCTCCTAGCCAAGGGATGCTCTTTTCAGTGTGACCAGCCGGGCAGAAGAGCTGAGTGACAGGCAACTCGTGGCCTGGTCTGTGGAAGGCAGGGCTGCCTCTGAGCCTGCGGGTGGGGGCCAGAGTCTGGGCCTGAGCCTGCCACTCGGGAGGGAGCCCGGGGCAGCCTGGAGGAAACACTGGGCCCTGGGGCCTGGCTGCAGAATCGGGGTGTGCCCTGCGCTGCGGAGGGCCTGGCTGTCCCTGGGGCTGAGGACTGGGGCTGGTGCCTGGCTGGGCCCCAGTGCCTGAGTCCACATCCACTTCCCTGCCCCCTCTGCGGCCTCCTCACACCTGGCCCATCAGCGACCACTCTGGCTGGAGACTCCGAGCTGGACAACCACTGGGAGAGAAATGGCCACTTTCTGCCTGGAGAGGAGAGTTAAGCCTGCCCTGAGGCCGGGGCCTGTCTCTTTAGGGACTCCACGGAGCCCACGAGGCTCCCAGGCTCAGCCATTCTCCTCCATGACATGCCGGGGGGATTTGGCTGAAGCCACCGTCGAAAAGCCAAAGCCTCTTACTCTGCAGCCTTTGCCCACGTGCACAGGCCAGGGCTGGGGGCAGGGGGAGGCAATGAGGGACTAGCTGTGGCCGTGGTGTCAGTTCTACAGGATGTTAGAGAGGGGAGCGTGGGAGGTCTCCTGTCCTCAGTGCAACTCACGCAAAGGCTGACCCGGCGCCTTCCTGTCCACTTGGTGCCGAGGCCGCCCCCTCAGCTGCCCGTCTGTGAAATGGGTCCATGCATCCTCATGCCTTGGCCTGTCTTCTCTTCCCTACAGGCTGCTGTGCAGTGCAGGGCCCCTTCCAGGTCACCTTCTCCATCACTGAGCAGAGACCCCTGAGGCAGCGAGGGGCCGGCTTGGCTGCACCCAGCTGGCAGATGAGGCGGTGCCCAGCCTTAGGCTTCTCATCTGTAAAATGGGGCAGCAGTGCTTGGCGAGTGCAGGCGACCTCCCTGTTAATGCTTGACTGGAAGGCTCCCTCGAATCTGCTTTGGGCTGCAGGAGGCCCTGGAGTTGGGGCAGGGTCTCCGCCCACTTTCACTAGCCAACCTCACACTTGTGGGTGCCCCAGGGTGGGGCGCGCCCCAGCCCTCCGGCTGGGCAATGCTGGCTAAGTGAGGCCTGGGCTCAGGTGTGGGAGGGCCCAGGTGGGGGAGGCGGCCGCCAGGTCGGGCCAGGCCGGCTCCAGCGGAGGCTGAATGGGCACTCTGTCCTGCCACCCTCGGCTGTCATCTGCCGCTGGGATTTGGTTTCTTGCGCTGGTGCGGCTGCAGGTGGATTCTGCAAGGCCTGGTGACCTCACAGCCAGGAGCCCCCGTGTCTCCTGAGCCAGGCGGTGGCCGGGGGGAGGGAGACAATGAAGCCTTTTCCCGGGGAGAAGGGGCCAGCCGAATAGGGGAAAGCAATCTGCCCATGCCCTGAGGCCTCTCGGGCTTGCTGGCGGCAAGAGGGGCCATTGGGGGCAGTGGTGCCAAGCCTTGGCAGGGCTCTCTGGAGGCTGGGCCAGCCAGGCGCCGGGTAACTGAAGCCACCTGGACACACTCAGGGGCTGTGGAGTGTTTTTAGGACACAGTTCTGCCTGCTTCACCTCGAGGCTGCTGGCAGGGGGTCATGGGGGAGGGAGAGAGGAATGTGTTCGTGGCACCGGGGGGCTGGGGACTGACCCCCGCTGGCCTCTGCTGCCTGGCGCAGCCTGGGTTCTGCTGAGATGAGGGAAGGGGCTGGCCCTCCCTGCTCCCTCCTCGGGAGGCACAGGTGCTCCTGGTGGCGGAGGGGGTGAAAATGTCTCCCCACAGCCCCCCTCCCTGTTCTTGTTCTTTGACTGGGCCACAAGTTAAATTGAGCAGATTAACAGGAGGAAAAAATCATTTTCATTATGTACATACTAGGGAAGGCCACAGCATATGACGTCCAGAGAAGGGTGAGATGATTTCAGCTCACATGTCCTCCCAGCCACAGAGAAGAACAGGGGCTGGGGCTTCCAAGGTGGGCGGCACCAGCTGTGGGAGGGCCGGGGAGGGAGCACTAGTGATGGTGCTCTCGGGATGCAGATGAAGTCTCCAGGGACCCAGGTTGCCTCTGGCCAGCCCACAGTGGAGGAGGCGAGAGTCTTTCTGGGCCGATGCCCTGGTGGCCTCCTTTCCTGCCCGCAGCCAGCTGGTCTGCACACCAGAGCAGCATAGTTTGGGGCAGTTTCCTGAGCGTCTTCAGTGGTCGGGGGTGAGGGGACTTCCTGGAGGCACAGAGCTCCGAGTTCAAAGTCTGACACTTGTGGTTGGTCACGGGGTGCCCTTGGACAAGGGCTGAGCTTCCAGCTGGGGGCACGGTAGCCTCAGGCAGGCCATGAGGGGCCCTGGCTGGCACATAGCAGACACCCTCCTCATCGCAGGGCCAGGGAAGGGGCAAGGCCAGGGCTGGGGGCGCACAGAGCCTCTTCCTGGGAGTGTTCCCAGCTGGCACTGGTTTGTGTGTCCCACCCACAGCCCCACTGGGTGTGCTCATCTGGCTGCCTTTGCCCCAGAACAGTGGTAGTAGCTGGGGGAGTCAGAGGAGCAGCCCGGCCTGGGAGCCGGGAGGAGGCAGTTTCTGAACCTGGACTGCTGCCCGCACGCCTGCTCGATGGGGCGGGAACAGATCTGGGAGAGTGACTTTGGCTCTTGGGGTGACTGTGGGGTAGCCGGGTGTGAGTGTGAACCTCAGCTCAGCCCAGAATCAGTGAATTTCTATTTGCATGGGGAGGCTGGACACAGGTATGTCACAGCCGTCTGAGAAACTCTGAGGAAGGTCAGGAGAGCAGGAAGGCCTCACAGCTGGCTCCATAGCATCCGACGGGTGAGGACCGCTGGCTGCAGAACGATCCGGACTGCAGGCTGTGCTGTGTGGTTTCAGAGCCCTTAGCCCTTGCAGGTGAACCACCCAGGTGGGAGAGGCGTGTGGCTGTGGCGGAGGTGAACGGCCCTGCTTTGTCCAGCCTCTGGCTGCGGGACATTTGGGAACACGCAGTAAGAACATTTTGTGTCTTGAAAAACATTCTTACTGTGTGCTCCCAAACCTTGAAAAAACGCCCAAGGTGGCCAGGAGCAGTGGCTCACACCTGCAGTCCCAGTGCTTTGGAAGGCCATGGCAGGAGGATCCCTTGAGCCCAAGAGTGAGACCTGCCTGGGCAGCACAGCGAGACTTTGTGTCTACAAAAAAATAAACAAAATTAGCTGGCCATGGTGGTGCGCACCTGTAGTCCCCACTTCTTGGGAGGCTGAGGTGGGAGGATCACTTGAGCATAGAAGGTGGAGGCTGCAGTGAGCTGTGATCAGGCCACTATACTCCAGCCTGGGCAGCAGAGTGACACCCTGTTTCTGAAAAAAAACAAGTCCAAGGCAGATGATGGGCATTTGGGGGATTCTGAAGGAGCCCAACAGGACCGCCGAGGATTGTGGGCTTGAGATGTCACCATAGAACATTCTGGAAGCACCTACCACATGTGCTGCATTGGCTGGCTCACAGCTCACCCCAACCATGTGAGGTAGGATGTGGTCTCAGCCATGTTTGGTAGATGAGAAACCAGGGCAATGCACAGTCAGGTGTCAGGCCCAAGTTCCTGGGAAGTTCAGGCTCTGGAAGCTGGGAAAGCCCCTCCCCATCCTGTGGCTCTTCTACGCCTCAGTTTCCCCTTCCGTAAGTGGCGGTTGTCAGCGGCTGCATCGTTGACGGTCTGGAGATGCCACTGGGGCCTTCTCCTAAAGCAGTGGGATGAGACGTTTCCCTTGCCGGCGCCCTCCGGGGTGGTTCCTGCTCCCTGAGCTGGCCAGTGTGGGTTTGCCCCAGGGACAGGGTAGACGCCCAGAGAGAAGTCAGGCCTGGCTGGAGTCAAAACCCGAGGGACAGGCGGAGGGACAGCCCGAAGGCCCCCATGCCGCAGGGTCAGCCAGTCCGGTGGAAAACCCACGGGAATCGTCGGCCCCTCCTCTCCTCTCCAAAGTCCTTTGACACGATCTTGTGGACGGAGAGGGGATTCGATTAAGACCCTTTGAAATTACTTAATGACATTCGCCACCATCCTGACAGCCCCTCAACCTCTCTGGAATAGCCTCCTGCCCACCCCCAGGTTGGGTGTTTTCCGAGGCAGTGCTCTAGTCCAGCTCCCTGGGCCCCTGCTGGGGTCTCTGGGGTCGGCCCAGGCCAGGCCATCAGCGCTCAGGGCCCGCACATCTCCGCCCCCAGGTGCCTGGGGGCCCCGCTCAGCTGGAGCCTCCTCTTCCGGAGCCTGGCCACCTCTCGCCCATTGCTCCCAATGTCCCTGTCAGAGATGCTTCCAGCCAGGCCTCCTTGGGGTGGCTGGGGGCATAGCTGGGGTGAGTGCTCCCTGTGTGCACGACCAAAGGCCCCTCCCACAGAGCCTCTGGCCCCTCTGGTGCTGGGGGTGGACGTGCATCCTGGCCTTGCTGTGGGGCGACTCCTCCTTATGGCACCTGAGCCACTTGTGGCCTCCCTCGGCCGTTCTGGGAGAACCGAATGGCATTTGGGGCCCTTTCCCCCTCTAGTCATCTGTGCTGAGTCAGGCTCTGCCCGGCAGAGGTGTCCCGTGGGTGGATTTGCCACGGAAACCTCTGTCTCAGGAGTTGTTTGTGTGTGAAAGGTTTAGCCTTGTTTAATTCGGGTCAACCTTGGTTTTACCCAGGTTGCTGGGCTGAAGAGGACGTCAGGACACAGTTCTCCCTGAGGGCAGTGGGCTCTGTCATCGATGTTTGGTCTTGTGTTTGGGACAGGTTTTGTGATTTCTTCTCTTCCACCGAATGTCCTGGGGTCAGCTCTGTGAAGCTGGGGTTGCAGTGACCGACGGAAACTCAGGTCTGCACCCGCGAGAGTGGGTGCCGGCCCGGCTGGGAATAAGGGGATCCCTGACTCCTGGCTTCAGCTCTTCCTTCACCCCCACTGCTGTCCTCCACAGGCACAACGGAGGCAGTTCTTGTGTTGTAGGGGTGTGTATGTAGGAGTGCAGGTGTATAGGTGCGTGTGTGGGTGTGTAAGTATGTAGGGGTGTGTGCAGGGGTGTTGTGTGTAGGTAAGTAGGTGTGTGTAGGGTGTAGATGTGTGTAGGGGTATAGGTGTGTACGGGTGTGTGTAGGTGTGTGTAGGGGTGCAGGTGTGTAGGTCTGTATATAGTGAGTGTGGTGTGTTTAGGGTTTTGTGTTTAGGTGTATGTGTATTGTGTGTGGGTGTGTGTAGGTGTGTGTATTGTGTGTATGGGTGTGTAGGGGTGCAGGTGTGTAGGCCTGTGTATAGTGAGTGTGGTGTGTTTAGGGGTGTTTGTATTTAGGTATATGTGTATTGTGTGTGTGAGTGTGTGTATAAGTGTGTATATTGTGTGTAGGTGTGTGTAGGGGTGCAGGTGGGTAGGTCTGTGTATAGGTGAGTGTGGTGTTGGTTGTTTGTGTTTAGGTGTATTTGCACTGTGTGTGGGTGTATGTGTGTGTTGTGTGTATGGGTGTGTGTAGGTGTGTGTAGGGGTGCAGGTGTGTAAGTCTGTGTATAGTGAGTGTGGTGTGTTTAGGGATGTTTATGTTTAGTTGTATGTGTATTGTGCATGTGGGTGTATGTATAAGTGTGTGTATTGTGTGTGCTGGTGTGTGTAGGTGTGTGGGTAGTTGTATGTGTAGGGGTGTGTGTGTGCAGATGTGTGTAGGTGTGTGTCGGGTGACTCGGGGAGGGATGTGCCTAAGAATCAACCAAAAGTCATTCAGTGGGTTTGGTGAATCACATTCATGGTCAGGCTGTAACAGAGTTTCTTGAGGATCCAACTGGCAAGTTTGGGATTTTCTGTGGGGCAGGTGCAATAGCAGCCTTCTTGGAGCCAGTGGGCGTGTTCCGAAAGCCCACCTGACCCTTAGCTGTATCAGGCAGGCACAGTGCTTTGTGGCTTCTTGGCCTGTGTGGGCCAGCAGAGGAGCTGTGCGCTGACCACCCGGAGTTTGCAGCGTCTCGTCCTCAGATCCTGCCTGTCCAGCCAAGGGCCAGCAGTGCCAGCTCTTGCTGTCAGCCAGTCGTTCCTCCCAGGCCTCTGGCTTCCTGGTTGACCTACCGACTTCTCTGCTGTTGGAAGTCCCAGTGCTTCTCTGAGGCTTTTCCAAAGCAAAGCCACAGAACAAGTGTTGCCCTGGCCCGGCCTTCCCTGCCTTGGTCTCCCGGTCTGTACCAGGTAGGGGCCTCAGGAGCTCTGAGGCCTTTCTGCTCTGGGTCTCTGCCCCTGTGTGAGTCTCCTCTGTCTTCGGGCACCTGACACCTCCTCGCAGTGGATTTGCTGTTGCTGCCACCGGCTTCCCAGCGTGCAGGCCTGGGCGGGAGGTGAAGCTGTGAGCTTGGTTCCCTGAGCCTGAACCTCCTGCCCTGGTGCTGCGCAGCTGTGATGCCACAGAGAGACCACATGTATCCTGCAGGCTAGAAAGGAGCGTGCCATGGGGAGTGTGGTGGAGGGGCTGGCGGCGGGGAGAGGAGAAGGTGGGGGGCTTCCAGGGTGGGGGGTCTTGCGGGTAGGGGTCACTGTACCCAGGTGACAAGCCCTGGACTCTGTCTTGGCATCGCCCGCCCCTGCATCCTGGGTCCACTCCCAGGAAGTGGAAGGAGTTGGGTGTTTGAGGCCTCAGAAGGCACCAGGATGGACTCTGCCCACGGAGCCATCCCTGGCCACCTCTGGGACCAGCTTGTGTCTTCTTGGGCCTAGGGCTCGCTGCCTGGACACATGTGAAACCCAAGCCTGGGGACAGGTTGGGGGCAGGGCTTGGCTTGGCTCTGGGAATACAGGGCAACCTTGTCCCCTCTGGAAGCCATGGATGAGGGTCTAGAGGAGGGGAGGGGAGCCGAGCATTCTCTGGAGGCCAGCAGGGCTGCCCGGGGCTGGGGTGCCCACCTCCTCCACCCTCTGCCTCGCTCAGGTGCCGCGAGTTGTGGGGGCTGCAGGGCAGGGGAGTTGCAGGAGGTTGGTGCCTTGCAGGGGTGCTGGAGGGAGGGCCAGGCGACACAGCCAGGGCCAGGAGGTCACAGCAGGATCGACTGAGAGAAGAATCTTGAGGTCAGCAGGCCTCCTGTGACACAGCCAACCCCTGGGTGGGCACAGGCTATTGTCTTGGCCTCTAAGGCCTTGGGATGGGGTGGCGGCCCCCAGCCCTCCTGTACTGCCTGCCTGCGAGACCTCTAGGCCTCCCCGAGGCTCCACAGTGGAGTTGGAAAGGGCTGGGCTCCACCTGTCAGCTTCCGGGGGGCCCTAGCCCTGGCTGTCTGCATGCAGAGGCCAATAGAAACAGCTCTGTTTGGCTCTGGCTGCCCCCAGCATACTCCGGGCCTGGCTGCCAGGGACTCTGGCTAACCTGGGTGGGGACATAGTGGCCCAGGGACAGGAAAGGTGAAGGGTGTTGAGACACAGGCCACAGGCCTGATCTCCCAACTTGCTGGACCTCCAGGAATAGGGCCAGAGGCAAGAGCAGGGTTGGTCCTGTCGGGGGCCGAGAATGTGAGGCTGAGACACGCCTGAGATCCCAAGGAGCCCTGGTCTCAGAGCCCGGGGGCCACAGTGGGGGGAGGCAGGGGTGCTGCGGGGGGCGGACTTGGCACCGCTCAGACGGGCACTCCAAAGTAGGGACCTGACAGAGTTGAGGAAGGGCGGTCCCTAGCCCCGCAGGGGACTCCGCAGATTCCCTGGAGATGGGGTGCTGCGTGTGGGGCGGCCCCAGGAGCCCTGGCTCTGAGCTGCTTTTCTGCTCCCTCCAGCAGCTGTTCAAAACTCCTGGCCAGTTGCCCTCCTCCAGGGCACGGGTGTGGGCCCTTCTCCTGCCCGTTGGAGGGTGCCTGGTGATGCCCTGCTTGGGTCCTGCTACATCTGCTGCACGGGCAATGCGGGGCGGCCTCCCTCCACATTTTCATTTTATTCCTTTTTAACTGGCACTTCCTGGGCACCCAGCTGGGGCCAGTCCTGTATTAGGCACTGCCAGCCCCCCGCCCACTTTTGGGGCCCAAAAGGCCCAGCACAGCCCCTACACCCCAGTGGTGGGCCTGACTCCTGACCGCCACGCTGCCTGCCAAGACGTGCTCAAAGGAGGTCCTGGGTGGGGAGGGGACTGTGCCCCCTGGGAGCTTGGGGCTGGACATCGAGTACAGGGTGAGGCAGGAGAAGCTGGGCTCATGGTGGCGGATGCCCAGGGTGAGTGGCAGGGTTGCACCCTGTGGGACCTCACAGGCCTGCTTGGCAGTGGGGAGCCACAGTCGGCTTGGGAGCTGAATGGGGAGCAGCCAGCTGGACAGCTCGCCCTGGCTCCAAGGGGCAGGGAGCTTGGTGGGGTGAGGCTGGCTGCAGGAGGGGCCTCGGGAAGGAGCTCCGAGGGGTCAGGCTGGCCAAGCAGGAGTGCCTCGAGGCAGAGCCGAGCATCACCCACCCAGCTGGTTTGCCTGGCTTCCTTTATTAAGTGCCAACTGTGTGCCTGGCCTAGGCCCAGAGCTGACATGTCTCACCTCCATCAAGCCCCTGCCCCCGACACCCCTTCCAGGGGCACTTTTACTGTTCCCCATTTTGCAGACAGGGCTGGGGTGGGAGGCGAGGGCCTGCAGGCCAGCCCGGTCCTTGCCTCCTCCTCCTGGGCCCCTGGCCAGAAGATGGGAGAACTTCGGGCTTGGTCAATGCCAGCCCTGGAGACTGGCTTCCTCAGGGACACGCCCAGTGTCCACGAGGGGCCATCTGAGGGCAGGCGATGGGGGAGGGGAGCCTGGCGGAGGAGGTGGGTGCCCCAGGAAGCAGGAGCAGCCCCTCCCCCACCTACCCCCAGCAGATGCTCCTGGCACCCATTGGACCCCGAGGACCTCAATAAGGGAGCCCAATTTGGAGACAAAGGCCGGCTCTGCGGACAAACACTCTCGGCTATCCTCAGCCAGAGCAGCCAGGCAGCCGCGGCGAGGCCACAAAGGGCCCGAAGAAAGGGGCCGCGGGAGGGGCCGTGAATGGGCCGGGGCTGCACATGCCACCGTTACCCGGGCGACGGCCCTCTCTCGGAGAGGTCTGCCGGGCCATTGTCCGGGGCCCGCAGGACGTGCCACACACCAGATGGTCGTGTGCTGTCTAGGTCACTTATCGGGGGACAGAGTGAAGGAATGCGGCCGGCACGGCGGGCTGAGGCGCCATCTGTTCCCTCAGTCCATGGGCACCAGCGGGCATTGAGCGCCCGGCCGGCTGGGCCCAGCCTCGACCGAGGCTTTAATTAGCTAATTCCATAATTGGGCTTTATTTCAGGTAAATTGCATTTCACACCCGAGAGGGCTGCAATGGCCCGTCCAGGAGTGGAGTCCTCGGGCACTTTGTGCGCAGTCCATAATACGGACAACAAGGCGGAGTGGGTGCCGGGGCCGCGCCTGGCCCAGATGGGCGGTCCCTCGGAGCTCCCTGCGGGCTGGGGTCCCGGGGTGGGCGGCCGGGGTTGGGGGGCCTGGGCGCTGTGGAGGGCTCTGCTTTCCGGCCGGCATCCCAGGGTTTCCACAAATATTTACCCAACAAGGAAACAACAGCTCCTGCCTTTTCAGTAACCGCGGCTCCTGCTCCTCCTGGGTGGGTGCAGGCGGAGGAAGCCTGGGCAGCCCCGGGCTGCCCCTCCACCTCCTCCACCCCAGTCAGTGCTGGCCAGGCCAGATGCCAAGGCCCATCGGTGGGGGCATGGGCCCAGCAGGCTTGGCACCAGGTGGGACCTAGGCCTTCCCCTCTGACAAGGCGTCCATCGTCACTCCACACAGAAACCTGGGGCTCCTGTCTCCGCCACCTGCTGCTGGCTGCCTGCTGCCTCCAGTGGACCCAGGACAGCCCCATCTTTGAGAGCTCAGATGCCCCCAGCCCTGATGGCCTGGGACTTCAGGGTGGGCTCTGGAAAGAGGACAGAAAGGGACTGCAGTCTTGAAGGATCAAGAAACGGTCCAGTAGCTGAGGTGTGGGCGCAGCAGATGCACCTGCCCCGGCTGAGTGTGTCCGTGTCTGAGAGTGAGATGCTGTTTCCATCTCAGGAGAGGAGGGCTTCACAGAGAGCTGCAGCCACGGGGTCAGGTCGGGTGGAGTGTGGCCCCTCTGTCCTGCTCAGAGGACTGGACAGGCTGAGGGAGCATTGCGTTACCAATGAGGAAACAGAGGCCCAGAGAAGGACAGGGGTGAGCATATAGGAGGGCCCATATGCACCTCCCTTCCCCCAGAGTCTGGCCTTGGCATCCTGGGGAGTGGGCCTGGGTGGGGCCTGCTCCCATAGCGGAGCATGTGTGTCCTTGGTCGAGGGCTACCCTGGCCTGGAAGGGGCAGGCAGAGAGGCCCAGAAGAGCGCATCTGCCCTAAGGGCATGGGGTCCGCTGGGAGACAGGCAGTGACCACACTGTGACTGCACTCTGTGCCAGGGCCAGCCCAGGGCGGGCTGCCAGAGCCCAGGTCAGGAGCAACATCGCTGGGCTACAGCCACCACCGGCATCTTGCAACCCCTCTCACCCACTCCTCGGTACAGCAACATAGGGTTCCTAGTCCACAGGAACTGCAGGGGTCCTGTCTGTGGGCATGTGGGGTCTCCTGGGGAGGGAGCAACCTAGAAGCCTGCAGACATCATCGGGAGCAGGCCGGGGATGTGGAGGTTGAGCCCCAGGTTGTCCCAGAGACCCCGTGGATGGCCCAGGAACCAAGGCGAGAGCAGTGCCCAGCCCAGCCTGTGATTCTCCACGTTTATTAGGAAAAGCTTGCACAATTACTAATCAAAATCACACCGTGAAACTCATTAAAACACAGATCCAAATCACCACAAATTATTGATTTCTATGCGATGTAATGCCCAGAAGGAACCCCCTGTTCCCTGCAGAAACTGTGACTCTTCAGCGGCTCGGCAGCTGGCGAGGGGATGTGGCAGCTCCCTTCTGTGTGTTTGGCTGGCTGCTGGACTGGGTGAGGGGTTGGAGGCGGGAGCCCCGCGCAGAGCGGGCTCGGGGGCGGGGTTGGGGGTGGGGCTCCTCTCCAGCCGGGAAGAGCTGCCAGTCTAACACAGGGAGGGAAGTGGGCATTTCCCACACTCGGCCTCGTGCCCTGGGGAGATGGCGAGACTGTCCCTCCTGCCGGAAGCTGGGGGCTTAGGAACAGCCTGCACAGTTCCCTGCCCATGGGGTTGGCATTTCCTAAGAGTGAGGGAGCCAGCCCCAGGCCCTCTGAATGGGCCTCTGGGCTTTTACTGTCGGTGGCCCTGTAGTCAGCGAGGGCTGGTCGTGCCCTGCCTGTGCCTGAGGGTCCTGAATTTGAGGCTGGGGTGCAGGGGCTGCTCTGCCTCCCCCAGGAAGCCCTCTGGGCCGAGCAGTCTGGGTCTGTGCTCAGCTTGTACCACTTCCTGGCTATATGTGGGCCAGGCCCGGTGCCCTGCCGCTGGGTCCCAACCACCATGCCAGTGACGTCAACATCACATGTTGGGGCCAGGGCACTAGGGATAAGAACTCAGACCTGACATGGGGCCCCCACACCCAGCCAGCTTCTAGTACCCACCGGCCAGGAAGAGGTGACCTTGCTGAGCCCCCAGGCTCAGGCTGTGTAGACAGCATGGCCCACGGGGTGTTGGGGCCTATGAGAGTGGGGCTCTTCTCTGGGCCTTTCAGGAGGCGGCCATGGCCGAGTGGTGCCCCCTTCAGAGAGGGCCAGGTGGGGCCACTCTTGGCCGCCCCTCTCAAGCCCACCCCAAACCCCCCATCAGGACCCCTCATCAGGGCCCCTCCCGGGCACGGTCAGCTGCTCATAGGTGGGCAGGGAGTTGCTGGGCAGGAAGAGCTCGGGGTCGATGGAGCCGCCACTGCCGCAGGGCTGGGTGATGTGGGCCCCACCCTCTCTGGGGGGGCCTCCACCACTCGGGGGGCCGCCTTGGTGCAAGGAGAGCAGCTGGTGAAGCATGTCGGTGATGAGTACCAGCCTCTGGTCCAGCTGCGTCACCTGCGGGGACAAAGGCAGACGAGAGAGTTGGTGGCAGGAGGCAGCCAGGTGCGCAGACAGCCTCAGGGCCTGGGCTCAGGGCCCAGGAAGGGAAGGTGCCAGCCGTCTCTGCTGTGTGCAGGCGGCACGCACGTGTGCACCCTATGTCTGCAAGGTCCTTGGTCACGCCCATGTGTGTGCAAGGAATGGAGTCCATCTCATGCATGCTGAAGTGCCTGTGCGTGTCCACAGGCATGGAGGTTCAGGGTCAGGGCCCTCCTCTCCTCCTCCTATGTCCTCTGGGGCTAGCTGGCCATTTGTGGCCTCTGGCTAGGCCTTCTGTGCCATATCCCTCCATCACAGGGTCTGCACCAGGGACCCAGACCTGAAATATCGGGGTTTGAGGCAGCCTTTGGCTTCTGGAGGCCAGGCTTAGGGTAAGGGTGAAGGGAGGCTGGGGCCTCGTCTACTCGGTCTGGAGAACTGGACAGAGGGCAGAGTTCAGCAAGGCTGGTTCATGGGCAGGGCCTGGGGTGGTTGAGGAGGCAAAGGCCTTGGGCCCTGCCTGGTGTGCAAGGGATACCCCTACTGGGCCACTTCCAGGAGGGACTTGCAGACCAGGGCCTGTCCTCTGCAATGCTCTCTGCAGGGGGGTGGGGGTGGGGCTGTCACCTCCCAGGAACCGCATACGATTTCTTTAACCTGCCGGGACACCGCTATTTTCCCAGACGCCTTCTGCATCCACGCCCTGTGGTCAGGGCAGTGCCCTGCAGCGCACCCTCTGGCTAGCCATGTGGTCTCCACCTTCTCAGGAACTGGCTCTGCAGTGAGCTACATGCCGAGGTGGCTGGACTGCGAAGGCGGTCAAGGCAGGACAGAGCCTGAAATGAACCCGGCGCAGACAGTAGGTGCTCAGAGGCCTCGCAGGGCCTCAGACTCAGCAGAAAAGCCCCAGGCGAGTGGAGAGCCAGGTGGTCTGAGAGCTCCTTGGAAGGACGGCACCATCGGGGAATGAGGCTGGAGCTTGTCCCCAGGTGGAAAGTGGCCGTCCAACCTTGATGGGGAGAGTGGAAGGGCCTGTCCGGCAGGCTGGCACCCTCAGAGCAGGTGCTGGGTGGAGCAGGGCCAACCCCAGGGCAGACCAGGGCAGGGGAGGGAGTCCAGGTTGGGGACCCCTCTCCCTAGGAGGGTGGACCTGGGGCCCCAGCATGAGTGAGTGTCTAGGGGGACGAACAGCTCTGATGATGGCCACAGGAGACCGGGCTGGTCCTTCAGCCTGCGACGTTCTTGCAGGAGAGCCCCTCAGCAGCGTGCTCTGTGGAGAATGAAGGAGACCCTCCCCCACCTCGGGTACCTGGTGCCTTGGAAAGGCCTAGAAGTGGTGGGGGAGGGGCAACCAGATCACATCTGATAAGGGCTGCACAGCAGAGCTGCTTCTGGGAAAAGCGTGGCTCTGCGGAAAGGCATGAAGGTGACTCAGCCACAGCGTCAACCACTGGCCCTAAGGACAGGCGGCAGGCGGGAGCTGGGGCCACCTGGCTGTGCATTCTCCATGTCTGCACCGCAGGCTGCTCCGGGCAGGCCTGGCCCCTCGGGTGCCGGAAAGGCTCGGGACGAGGTGTGGGCCAGGGCTGGATGCTGTGCGGGTGAGACCACCCCAGGGAAGACGCTGCTGGGTGATGTGGGCACAAGCCCCGAGGTGGCCGGAGAGGGAGCAACCAGTTTGTCCGGGTCTGGGTGGGCCCAGGCCAGCTTCAAAGACTGGGTGCTGTGGTCATCAGCCCTCCCCGCCAGCATGGAGGTTGAGCAGGGTAGGGGAGAGGTGGCCAGCAGGGTGCTGTGAGAGGCTGAGATGGGGGGGCTCCTGCCGGAGTGGGGCCAAGCGTCTGTCTAGAGGGCTAGGTGGGCAGCCTCCACCTGGGAGGTGGGACGGTGCCCTGCCCAGAGCAGGGGCCCAGGGGAAACACTCCCAGCCCTGGGTGGCAGGGGCTGTGGGGCAGAGGCTTCTGGCTCCCCTGCGGTTCTGCATTCAGGTATGGGCTGTCTGAGATGCCCCTGTCCCGGGCCCAGGGGCAGGGGCATGTCCCAGGTCTGATGGTCCAGGCCAGAGGGAGCCCCGTGTTTTTTTTCCCAGATCAACCTGATGGTGGTGATGTGAAGCCCAGGCTATGTAGGAAAGGGTGCGGGGCTTCTGCGGCAAAGGGGCAGAGGCCAGGGCCCGACACCAGGCTCCCTCACAGGCAAGGACCAGCCACAGAGGTCTACACCCCATCCCACAGATGCAAACACTGAGGCTCAGGAAAAGAGGGCCGGGGTCACTGCTGAGAGCGCCATGGCTCCCATCTTGTCCCTGAAGCTCCTGCCCCAAGTCTCCATCTCGAGACCACAGAGCTGCCGTGGCGGGGGGAGGCGGGACACAGTGTAGGTGTCAGGGAGGGAGCTGGGGAGAGCAGAGGGCGGGGTGGGGCGGGGCCTCTGGGAGGGGGGCCAGCCTGAGGTCTTGCTCTCGTTCACCCACACCCCGGCCCCTGTGGCTCCCGCTGCCAGCAGGACCAGCCCTGTCAGTCCCACAACCTGCTCGTGCCTGACAGGGGGCAGGGAGGTTGCCCAGTCTTCACGGTGCACAGGAGGAAACTGAGGCCCAGAGACCTATGAGACCATAGCAGATCAAAGGTGCAGCCAGCCTGGGTCTTCCAGGGCAAAGCCCAGGTCTGTGTCCTAGGGCCCACCCAGTTCCCTGGGCCCTGAATGCTGGTAGCACTGAACGAGGTGGCTCTGCCTGGCTTACTGTCACTAACTGTGGAAGCCCAGCTTGGGTATCGATTGGTTTGGCATTAATTAAAGCACCAAATACATCACAGATGAACATTTGTGGTTTCATAAATTTTCACTTTACGGCACTTGAACATCTGTCCAAGCCCACATGTGCTAATGGGCATGGAGGCCTTCACAAGAGATGCTTGGGAGGGAGGGAGGTGGCGGATGGCAGGGCCACAGGCAGGGTGTACAGGCTGAGGGTGTGGCTGGAGCCTCGTTCGGTCCTGAGCCACCTTGGTGACAGCTCCTCCCGGCAGGGAGCCCTGGCACCTTGGAGAGAGGCACTCAGCCACCTTTGGGGTAGGGTGGCAGCCACAGGGCCACGCTCGCCTCTGACTGACACAGAAGCACTCCCTGAAGCTGCCTGGGCCAGCATCAGCGCATACCCGGCTCTGGCTGGTCCCAAGCTCACCTCAACTGCTGCCTGTGGTGACTGGGGCTTTGAGGGACTGGCTTTGGGTTTCTGGCCCCAGAAACATGCACTCATCATCCCAACTGCTGGAGACAGAGGCCCCGGCCGTGGGCCAGGATATGGGCTGGACGCCCAGGGCGGGTCCACATCTGAGACGTCACGACGCTGCCCCCGTTATGCAGGCCTGGGCTACAGGTGGCTCCTCTGTAGCCCCCGAGGCTCAGCTCGGACCCAAGCACTCACCACAGCATGAGTCCCTGAAGGCTCCCACCCCCACTCTGTGCATAGTAACTTTGTCTCGCGGGCACATTTGGTTTTGGTGGTGATGGAGGAGACTGAGAGGTACCTGGAGTGGCTGAGGCCGGACCCCACCCACAGGAAGGTGCATCCTGGCAGGTGCCATCGTCGAGCCGCTGCCCTCGGGGAAGGCAGTGTCTGCTCTGGGCACGGGGGCCGGTTCCCCAAGAGCTGCTGGGACAGATCAATTTTGGGGATCTCAGCCCCCGCCATTATTTGCAATTTGATAGTGATTAAAAGGCAAGGCAGACAAAAGATGCTTTGTGCCCGGCCTGCACTCACCAAATTAATAACCATAAGAGACCTATGCAGCCCTCGGAAGAGAAAAAAGCAATTAGAATAACAGCTAGTTAGAGAGCCCCGGGCGGCCAGCGATCAAACCCAAGGCAACGGGGATTCCTGTTTGATGTGGTTATGAATTTGTTTTCAAAAGAAAATCTTGAAAAAGAGTCTTTCAAGGGAAATTTTTGCAGAACCTGCCCGGCCTTGATCCCCGCCTAGGACCGCCAAAGGCCCCGGCCTCGAGGATGCCAGACTGGCCAGGGACAGGCAGTAGAGGCCAGGCACACCCGTTGCTCCCAGGGTGGGGGTCCTATGTTCTGCCTGGGCCGCAGCTCCCCTGGGTGCAGCAAACTCACTGCTCCCTCTGGCATCCTTGTTGGGCAGTGTCTAAAGGCCAGGCAGGGCCTTCCCAGGGCCCTCTGTAGGTCACAGAGCAAAGGTCACCTTGGCCCTCCTCCTGTCTGCCCTGAGGAACAGTTACTAAGTTCCCCTTGCAGCGGTACCCAGAATGTTGAATACCAGGCTCTCAGCAATTGGATGCCAGCCCCGGCTCGAGCCAGGCACCAGCGGCAACAGGTCCCAGCACTTGGTAGCTCATGGCAAGTGCGGCGCCACGTGTTTGATTTTGCCTTAGCGCTCTAGTTCTTGCACGAAAGTCGACCTGTCTCTGACGGCCGAGGTTTTACTGCCGGGTGCTGCTGGAGCTTGCTATGCTGTGGCCAGTGGAAGACAGCCTCAGAGCCTGGCACACCGCTGCCAGGTCTTGGGCACACAGGCTGGCCGGGGCATGACACCTCCTCATGGGAATGTGCAGCAGGTGGCCTGGGGTCTGATCCTGCCACTGCCGCTTCCTGGCTGGGTGACCTTGGGCGAGTCACTTTGCTTCTCTGAACCTCAGTTTCCCTGCCTATAAAATGGGGGTGGCTGCAGCCCCTTCCCCAGGAGGATGCTGCTGGGATCAAGTGGCCTGACACACGAGGACATCAGGACAGAGCGCGGCGCTCGGTGCATGGTGAGCCACCCGGCCACCATGGTCATTAGGGATCCCTCCAGTGAGCACGTATAGCCGCACATGTGTTCCTGGCAGCTGAGGCCAAAGGAGCATTGCCATGCACGCGGGAGGCATGCTAGGTGAGTCTGCATGTGTGTACCTGTGGCTCTGGAGTGTGGGAGACCATGCATGCACAAATATGGCAGCCACCTGTGGTGGTTTTGCACAATTCCCTTCACTTTCCATCAGGTTGTTCCCTGAGCTGCCCAAGGGTGCACCTGGGCCTTTGCGTGTGCCGTGGTGGTGAGCAGCCCCCCACACCCATCCCAGGGTTGGAGTGCTGCTAGACAAGGCTGCTTGGAGGGCAAGCGGCAAGTCCCATGGCACAGTGCGTGGGCAGGTGCCAGGTGTCCTCTCCCAACGGGGAGACAGATGGCACTGACTCTGGGACCCATGGTCACCCACATACCAGCTGCTCCACCTGTCCCCTGGAGCCCTCCACTGGGCAGTGTCCAGGCTGGGTGAGTCTTGACTCCGAAAGTCAAGCATCATGGCAGCTGCTGTGCAAGGGCTTGGGACTGGCGCCCGTGGAGGGGCTGAACTGGCAGGCACTGAGCTGAGTGTGTCTGCTCAGAGGCTGCAGACCAAAGCTTTGTCCTCGCCGCCATCCCTATATCTTGCTGTTGTCTGCCAAGCAGCCAGAGGAAGCCCTGCTGCGGCTGGGGACCCACACCACTAACGGTCAGTTACATCCCCAGCATGTCCTTGGCACAGCACGACCGCATGGCGGAGGCCTGGTCGGCACTACCCCAACACTCTTCCCGGGGCTGCAGCTGCCTGGCTGGCCCTTGTGGACCACCCCCCGGGAGCGCGGGTTGCTTCCCTCTGAGAGAGGGCCAGGACGATGAAAGACCTTTCCCCCTGCTGCTGACACCCACTTTTGCCAGTCCATGCCCACCGACCACGCTTGGCCTCCTGAGAGCCTCAGGGGCGCCACGTCCCTGGCTGACCGCTGTGGGGGATATCTCAGGATCATCACACACAACTCTGGTTCCTGTCCTGGGACCTCTGCAAGGACTTCCCGTCAGCTATTTGCTTTCCCCAAGGGCTTCAAGGCATGCAGCCCAACAGCCTGGAAGCTCAGCATGTCCCAGCGGGAGCTCAGATTCCCCTGCAAGCCGGCCTGAATCCAGCATCCACAGGGTATGAGCAACTGCTCAGGCTCCTGGGTGTGCACCTGGCATCTGTGGCTGTCTGGTCCGGAGTGTGTGCTCTGAGCCTACCCGCAAAGGCCCTTGCCCAGGCTGGCGACATCTTCTGCTTGGACTGTCACAACCACCTCACCGTGTGGCTATGCCCCCAACCCGTCCCCACTTGCTCCAGGCAGCAGCCAGGCTGAGTTTCCCTCCCAGCCTGGGCCAAATTCCTCTGCAGAATTCCCACTGCACAGGGAGTAAAATTCAGGCTTCCGCGTGTCTCCTCCGCTGGCCGCGCTCCAGCGCTCAGTGTGCCCATCTCGTTCGAGCACTGGGGCCTTTGCCCTCGCTGTTCCCTCGGCCTGGAACACTGTCCTCTGCTGCTTTGTATAACCTTAGCTCAAAATCCTGGGTGGCCTCCTCACCTGGTCTCTCCAGGTGTCCCCACAGCCCTCACCCCTCCCAGAGATGGCCTGGTTGTTGATCCCCTTGCTTGCTGTTTTGCCACCAGCTGGAGGTCCAGTTCTAGGCTGTGCAGTCACCGTCTCAATCCCAGACAGAGCCTGGAGCCTAGAAGATGCCCAGTAAATACGTGGAGAGTAGAATTGGTGCTGCACAAATATTTGTGGAATCAGTAAATGAGGCCCTGGCCAGTTTCCTGGGGCCCCCAGGCTGGCGTGAGGGGGTAGACGCCCCCTAGGCCCACTCTCTCCTAGGGCGGGTGCTCAGCAGGGAAGCGGAGGCCGAGACTGGGCTTTTTCACGTTCATTGATTTCTAAGGACTCTGTATGTCAAGAAATACGTCAAGTACGCATCACACACGTTTTTCCCTAGCGTGCTATTTGTCTTGTGAGTGGGTTTATGGCACTTGGTGTTTTTTTGCTTTGTCACACAGAGGTTTTATGTTTTCAGTTTTTCATGTGGTCAAAGCTATCCATCTTTTCCTTTCTGCCTTCTTATCCTGTGCGTGCTGGGAAGGGCCTCTTCCATTCCAATGCCAAAATGTTTTTCCTAATACTTTCTTGATTTGTGTTTTACCCTTAAATCTTTGAATCACATGGGATTGATTCTGACCTACAGGCTTACTTTTGTGGGTTACCCTGTCGATTCCCACCACTTACGGAATGAGCTACCTTTTCCCCGCTGGATTAGAATGTCCGTTTCGTATATCACGGACCCTGAGCAACTCAAGTCCACTTCGACATGGATTTTCTTCCTCCTCCAGCACCCCTGAGACAGAACAGCCACTCCTCCTCCTCCTCGGCCAACTCAATGTGAAGATGACGAGGACAGAGACCTTGACGATGATCTGCTTACACCGAATGTTTTTTCTCTTCCTTATGACTGGCTTAACACTGTTTCTCTAGCTTACTTTATTGTAATACATGTAGCATACAAATATGTGTTAATTGACTGTTTATGTTATTGGAAAGGCTTCCAGTCAACAGGAGGCTATTAGTGAGGTTTCTGGGCAGTCAAAACTTACACACGGGCTTTCACCTGGCAGAGCAGAGGTCGGTGCCCCAGCCCCGTACTGCTCAAGGGTGGACAGCACAAAGTCCCCACGAGTCTTCCTGTACTGTGGAGCCCACGCAGATCTGCTCTAACGAATGCTCTTGTACACGCTTTCATGCTGGGGGCCAGGGCCCTGTTCTCTGGAGGTGAGACACAGCAGGCTCATCCTGGTGTCCGGCGGGGCAGTGGCGAGCGCAGCCTGAACCCACCCTCTCCCAGGCGACCTTATAGCCTTTCCTCGCATCTCCCTGGTCGGAGAGGTCTCACTCCTCTGCTGAGAACTTGGAGAAGCCCCCTCTTTGTACTCTGAACAAACAAGAGTCTGCATCATGGATGTGAGGGCTGAGGGATCCCAGCCCCTACTGCATCCCCTCCCCCAGCTGGCTCCAGCCACCGGGGCCTCCCCTCTCTTCCTCTTGGCCAGGCCGGCTTCCTGGATTCTCCCTCGGCTCAGCCCTCACCTCGTCACAGCCCTCAGGGGTCTGTGTGTGCTGTGTCCGCTGACGTGAGCTGGTGCCACGTGGCCTTATGCTCCTGGACGCTCAGCCACCCCCCTCCCTCTCTGCATCTGGGTTGGGGCTGACATTTGTGCCAGAGCTGGAGCTGCCATATCCACAGCCTCACAGCCCTTTGGAGGCTGCTCTGTGCAGCCATTCGTGTCAACTTCAGGGTGGGGACAGAGATCATGGAGGGAGTCAGTGGCAGAGCTGGGGGGCCCACGAGGCATACCACTTTCTGGGTGGCATTGGAGCCTCTTTGCCCTCTTCCCTTGGAAGGGACCTGGGCAGCGAGGCTCAGGGGCACACAGGGGCCAGGGACCTGCCTCGCTGCTTAGCAGGTGGGCAGGGGTGGGGAAGCCCCAGGCTGGGATGGGGGCTCGAGGCTGTCCAGGGGCTGGCCCATCTCTAGCCTGGCCTCAGGAGCATCCTGCTGGCAGACGCCAGGCAGGGACCACTCTGTCTGAGAGCTGGGGGCAGCTGCCCACCTGCCCACTTAGCACAACCCCAGGTAGGGCTGGTTCCACTGGCCGCTGTTTGGGGGTCAGGCCGGCGGGAATGTAGGGCAGGCTGGAGAAAGGCGCTGGAGGCCCAGGAGCGGTGTTTGTGCTGGCGGCGGGCACAGGCCCCACCTGCATTTCATTCTCTGCGCCGCCTCCTGAGCTGCCCCCTCTGGCGAGCCCTCATAGGCCCGGAAGCCAGGGGACGCCAGGCAGAACACTTTGTTCTGGGAGCCAGAGAGCACTCTGCAGCCTCAGCCAAACCCCAGCCCAGCCACGAGGGCAGGTGGGCAGGGGGGTTCAGGGGCGGCCTGGCCGTGCGCGCATCACGGCTCCAGGTCTGCCCTCATTAGCCCTGCGGCCCCCACATCCTCCCCTACCCTGGGCCCTCAACCACTTCCTGGGCAATCTGGGACCCCCGAGTGCACCAGCCCCTAGGACCCCAGCAATTCCCCTCGCCATCCCCAGAAAATCACAAGCGGACCTTGCTCCTTTGGGGCCAGAGACACACCTCATCTCTCCTTCCTTCCCCAGCCCGGCAGGGTGGCCCCCTTCCACTGGAACTCAGACCCCAGTCATGGGCTCTAACCCCCAGTGGCTCTGGATCAATGTGAGTCCCCTCCGACCCTGCGGTCTGGCCCAGCCCCCACCCTCGGCCTCCCGCTCCAGCCTGCTTCCCTGTGCCCCGGCCTCCAGCCCCAAGCCTGCTTTCTTCTTTCCGCACGGCGTTTCTTACACACCCAGGTGCCCGACCAGCATGTGAACAGTTTTGTACCTGTCCCCCAACCCCACCCTTGGATGTGAGCCACGTGAGGTCAGTCTGGCTTCCCCAGGTAGGGCCCACACCTGGAACTGCCCTTGGCATGCAGCAGATATACCCCAAATATTCTTGAATTCGGCCAGGACATTTCTACCCTGGCTCCCTCAGTCTGTCCCAAGTTGCCACCATTTTTCTCTAAGACGGAGGCCTCTGGGGCCTGTGACCCCCCTTTCTTCCCGGCAGCCAGAGAAAGCATTTGCAACTGCTGATCTCCCCACCACAATGCCCCCTCTCTGGGTGAGGATGCTTCAGCCTTCTCCACTGCTCTCGGTATACAGGCACGGTGCTGGGCTCGGCCGAGGGTCCCTCGCCTCGGGCCCCTGTGGGACCCTGGCCTCTGCCCTCCTCGCCTCAGGCCCCCTGGGCACTACCCTCCTCACCTCAGGCCCCCTGGGCACTACCCTCTTCGCCTCAGGACACCCGGGCACTGCTCTCCTCATCTCAGGCCCCTGTGGCACCCTGGGCACTGCCCTCCTCATGCCAGAGCCAGTTTCCTCAGGTTCCTAGCTCAGGACCGTCACTTGGGCTGGCCCCATCTCTGGGAGCACCCACCCCTCTCCTTAGCGTCCAGGCCCTTCTCATTCTCCAGGCCCCAGCTGAGGGTCTCCTTGGTGAGGCCTGCACCTCTGCCTTCCTGGTCTGGCTGTGGCCACCTTCCCTGCCCTCTATGCCCCATCTCTGCCCGGTTCCTACTGGTGGTGTTTGCTTCTCAGAGGCCGCCTCCCCGAGGTCAGGCGGGCAGCTAACAATGGTTCAGTGGCCTTTCGCTTGCTGGGCGACCCTGGGCCTTGGTCACTTCTCCAGCAGGGAGGGGGCGGCAAGTCCATTCTGTGGCACACCGCAGCCTGGGGGCTCAGGCTGGGACATGTCTGGGAACCGAGGCTGAGTGCAGGGCAGGCTCTCCTGGGACCCCGGCCACTCCCTGGGTCTGACGGGAAGGGCGAAGCGGAAGGATGAGGCCCCTGGTCCCCAGTTCCCTGGGAACCACCAAGAGGCCTCTGACTACTTCCCTGGCCCCCAACACTGGCCACGCCCACAGCCTGCTGTGTTTTCTCTCCACCCAGGCCTCTCCCAGGGCACCCTGGGCTGTCCCTGCTGGCTGAAGACTGTGTCCTCTCTCTGGACACTCAAGATGCTCCCCAGGGTGCCCCCAAACATGCACATTATGTGAGCCTCTTCCTCGGCCCCACTTGCCCCATACTACCTATCCCCAGAGAGGGCCGTCATGCCCTGTGCCCCCAGCCCATGGGCTCTGCACTGCTGGGCTGCTTGCCCTCCTGAACCCTTTCTGGGAACGCCTTAAACACGTGTTTAGGAATTAGTCTGCACAGGGTTTTTCATGATGTAAGTACTCTATGAAGACATTCTCCTGCTAAATAAAGATACTTCAAAGACACATCCCGGTCTCACCTGCCCCATTTTCCTCTAGGGCCCTCCCTACCAGGCAACCAGCTGAGGGATCTGATGTTTCTTCTTCCAGCAACTTCAATATGCACCTCGCGCCCGGTCCTGCCTGGTGACTGAGGGTTAGCACGCGTGAAGTGAGACGTGACATGATGTGACACACGCGTGGCTCTCCATTGCTTGTTTCCATGTGACTCATGTGTGGCGGCTGCCCATGGAATCACGTGGACACTGCTCGCTCCTGGGGCGGCTGTGCAGCCCCCCTTCCTGTGGGGACTGCTGACATCACCACCCAGTCCCTGCTGGTGCACATGGAGGCTGAGGGCTCCACAGGCCGTGGAGAGGCCTCTCTTCAGAGGGCCCCTCTTCTGGGGAGCTTGGTGGCGGCAGCCAGGCCATGCTCTCCCACCCCCTCCCCCTGGAGTGCAGTTCGGCCTCACCCTCTTCTACCTCCCAGCTGAAACGCCACCAGGTCTCCCGATGGACGGACAGGCGGGCCTCCCTGCACCTGCTGGTGGGTGTGGGGGCTCCTGCTCAGCAGCAGATTCCAGACACTTCTCCCTGCTCCTTTTCCCAAGCCCCCTGTCTGAATCAGGGGTGCTCTACCTGATCTATCCCCTCATTTCTAAAGATTTGAGCCCTGGTCCTGTCCCTTTCCCTCAGAACTCCTTTGTGACACTTAGTGGCTTTCCACTCTGCCACCCCTCTGCCTCGTGGTCTTATCCCTACCTCCTGCTAAAGGTCCTGACCCCCACCCCTGCCAGGCCATGGGGCACCCCATAGTGGGGACTCCTTGGGAGCAGCTCCGTCCCTTCCCAACGGTGGGTTTCCCTGCGGACTTCGATTCGCCTCCTGTGACTCCGACTCCCATCTGTCTCCGACCTCCGGGGCCGCTGACCACACCCAAGCACCCTGTCCCTGCCGTGTCACCTGCTTACCCCTCGCAGTGCTCTCCTGATCCAGGTCTTGCTGTCTCAGCCCCATGGGGCTTCCCGTCACTCCCGGACACCGCGGGCTGAGCCCTCTGCCTGGCCACCGCCTGCGTGAGGAAGGCTCTTCCTCTTCCCAGGCCGCCCCTTCCCTCCTTTAAGTCATCACTTATGGCGCTTTCCAGAGTCCTCCCAGCACCCTTTCTAAAGACACCCCTGCCCCAGCGCCCTGTAGGCTCCTGCCTCGCTTTGCTCTCGGGCCCTCATCACTGTGGTGCTTTGTTCTCTGTCTCTGCCGTGGCAAGGGGTCCGTTCCTTGGGGGTGGGGCTTCTGCCCTTTCTGTACCAGTGCCTGGCACATAGCAGGTGCTCAATAAAGACTTGCAGGATAAACTGTATGAAGGATAGTCACCAGAGGCCAGAAATGTCTAGAGCTCTGCTGGTAGGGTGACTGGCCGAGGAGCTTGGCCTGTGTGAGTGTGTGCACGTGCGCACATGTGAGTCGGGGTTTATATGCAGGCAACCACAGGAGACGTGCTGGGTTCTGTGCTGGGTGTGAGGAATATGGGAGCAGAACCCCAGGGGGGTGGCAGAGACTCTGGGGCCAAACGCCTGGGGTGCAGGGGGCAACAGCCAGGTGCCACTGGCCACCCCAGCCCCAGGGAGCCCTGCCCACTCTTCAGGTGCCTGGACATCCATCCTCACTGCTGTTCTTGCTTCAGGCCAGGCCTGGAGACAGAGGCCCCATGACTCAGCCGGGGCTGGGCTGCAGCTGCGCTGACCCAGACGGGCGGGTAGCCCCCGGGCCCCGGGCTGCACCCAGGACAGGGCCGCCCTCCCTCCCTCCCCTGCTTCTGGCTCCTGCCACGAGGACAGGATTCCCTGAATTCAGCTCCCTTGAGGCTGGGGCCAGGTTGGAGGCCAGGCCCGGGGGCTCTGGGCTGGGGTCCCAGATGGGGGCTCGGCGGCCAGGCTTGGAATCCGGAATCTGGCCCCATTTGTGGCATCGGCAGGAGCCTCGTGGAAGGGGAGACTTGGGATGGACTTCAACCAGCCAGGGCTGGATTCCTGCCCCCAGCCTGCTTTCCCGGGGCAGCCAAGGGATCCTTCCCACTGCTGGGCCCAGCCTGGCTCTGCCTGGCATTTGAGGCCCAGCTGGGGCTTCAGGACATCTCCCCAACTCACAGATAGGAGGACACTCTTCCAAGCCCATTCCCTCGCCTGGCAGGGCCCTGACCCCCACACCCTCCCCTGCCCTTCCTCCTGCCAACATCAAGTGCCTCCCTGCCTCTACTAGCAAGTCTCTGAGATGGGGAGCTCAGCACCTCACAGCGGGGCCCAGCTCTGGTGTTCTCTGTGTTGGGGGAGCCGGGGTGGCCCCCAGAAGAGCTTGGAGACAGCTCCGGAGCCAGGACCAGAGGCTGGCAGTGGATGGTGTGCCTGGAGGCCTGGAGGAGGAGGAGTGATGGTGAGACCCAGGCTGCAGGACTCTCCCTGGCTCTCCAGTTCCAGAGAACGAGGGACCTGCTGGGGCCCTGACTCTCCTCGTCCCACGTGCCTGAGTGCTGCTTTCCACCCCTATAGTCCTGGCGTCGCTGCTGCTGCCTCCCGCTCTGCCCGGCTCTGCCCACCTTCCCCAGCCAGTGCCTCCTCACTGCCCCGGGCACCCTCCATGATCTGCTCCACCTGGACACGTGGTCCCGAGCGGCACACTCCCATGCCACGTGCCATGTCACGCACCTTGCTGCTCCACATGCTACATAACCAGCCACAGCCCCAGCCATGCCACGTGCCACACCATGGTCTATACCACACCCCCACCAGGCCACGCACACAGCCACGCCAGGCACAGCAGGCGCTAAGCCCGCCCTGTGCGTGCAGGGGACCCCAGCGCCTGCCCCTGCCCATGCCTCCCTGGAGCCAGCCCCTGGCTGCACCCCTTGTGGCTGAGTGGGGTGTTGCTGCCCCCAGCCCCTGCTGCTGACAGTCTGGGAAGGGGGTGAGAAGGTGGGGGAGCAGGGTGGGCGGGCAGGAAGTTGCTGGGGCTCCTGGCCAGGCCCCGAGCACTCCAGCCCCATCTGGATACATTTGGCAGGCTCTGTTCCCCTATGCTCCGCAGCCTGTCGGATCGGCCCCTGGCGCTGGACGCTCTGGCCTTCCCCCACTGCCTGGCCCACCCTCCCCACCATTGCCTCGGTCCCACCTCAGGGCACGTGCTCCCATTCCTGGGGCCCAGCAGGCTGCACGGTTCCCAGCTCAGGCCCTGCCAGGTGCAGACACGGGACCTGGTGTTTGGTCACCTCTCTGAACCTCCATTTTGCTTCCACAAGACAGGAACTGCAGAGGAGGGGAGGGGCATGCCTGCCCACCCCAGGAACCCAGCTTCTCGTGGCCCAGGGTGCTTGGGGATCCCTGCCTTTGAGGCTGGCTCCCAGGTCCACGTGCCTGGGGCCGACCTGGGGCCTGACAGCTGCGCCCAGGTGCTCACCCTAAGGCTGAGACCCCCCACATCTATGCGGTCCTCACAGAGGTCCCCAGTTGAGGGAGGACTCGGCTCCAGAGCACTGGCTGGCTTAGCTGTCCTTACCCCACCACTCTGCCACTGTCTCCAGAAGTCCACAGGCCTCCCGCCCCTCAGGGAAGCAGGGAGGGGCTGTGTCCTCTGCCCTACTGCAGGGGCCTCCCACAGGGCCTTTGTTCATGGCCTAGGCTCTAGAGGCACCCAGGCACCCCTGCCCCGCATGCCCGCCCACCGCACCCAGGCACCCCTGCCCCGCATGCCCGCCCACCGCATGCAGGCACCCCTGCCCCGCATGCCCGCCCACCGCACCCAGGCACCCCTGCCCCGCATGCCTGCCCACTGCACCGCCCTCCTAGCTGTGAGACAGCCACGAATGACACTGCCAACCTCTCATTCCCTGGTCTGGCGGGCAGTCCCTGGGCACCAGCCTGCCCTGAGCAGGGGACAGCAGCCTTGTTGCCCACATCTGTCTCCCATCAGGAGGAGGCTAATGTGCCCGGGTCACTCTGGGGGAGAGGGGAGGGACCAGGTCAAAGTGGGCAAGTGGAGGGATGCCCCTGAGCTCAGCACGGCCTCTGCCCCATGGAGCCCCGGCCAGGCCCTGTGGACCACAGTCGTGGCTGCCACCTTCTTCATATGCTGTGACCTCGGGCAGCCCCCGCCTGACCATGGTCTCCTCCTGCCTTGGAGAGCGTCAGCCCCATCCCTGCCTTTCACCCCACGGCTGGGTGGCTCAGTGATGCCATCAGCAATCTCCACACAAGCCCTGCTGGGAGCGACAGAGGGAACACGCTACAGGAGGACCGGCAGACCCGAGGAGGGCTCCCTGCTGCAATGGTGGCGCCCCGGGTGGTGGGGCTCTCAGTGCTTTGGCCGCATTGGTTCTCCTGACCCTGCCAAGGCCCTGGGCGTGGGCGGGGGCTGCGTCGCATCTTCCACCTCTTGCACCAAGGGAAGGTCAGTTGTGGAGCTGTGGAGCTCCTCCGAGCGAGCAGCCTGTGGGCATCCTGGGTCCTTTGCTCCCCATGACCCTGTGCGGTCGGAGCTCTGGCGGCCGCACTACCCAGAAAGGACACGGGCACCCTGTCCTAGTCTCCCAGTCCAGCAGCCCCCATCCTGCCAGGCCCTGCCCAGGCATCTGGGTCTTTGAGTCCCTCTTCTAGTTCAGCCCTCTGGCACCTCCATTCACAGAGCTGGGCCCAAGGCCTCCCCAGCGCTGCCCATCTGCCAAGGTGCTGGGCAGCCCCTGCTGTGCCCTAGGGGCCAGGCCTTCCCTCGGGGAGCTGGGAGAGGGCAGGGTGAAGGCTGGGCTGGAGTGTGTCCTGCGGACAATGAAGCTATCACCTGTCAGGAAGGCTGGGGGTGGTCTGGGCAGTGGTCCCAGGTCCTAGGTCCCAGCTGTCCACCTGCAGGGCTGCCTGGAGGAGGAGGTCTGCCTGGGCCTCATGTCACCCCGATGGAGCAGAGGCTCCTGGCACACGGGCAGGGCCTCCTTTCCAGCTTTCTTTCAGGGGCACCTTCAGCTTGGGCCACTGCAAAGCCATGTGCCAGGGGCTGACTCAGGCATGTCCCATGGGCCCTGGACAGGTGAGACTCTTGAGGCTCAGAGAAATGAAGTCACTGGGGGGTTGTGGAGTGGCTACTTCTCAGCTGTACCTGGCCTTCCCAGGCTCTGGTGGGGGAGGGAGGAGAGGGCAGCAGAGAGGGGACAGAGGAAGGAAGTAGGGAGAGGATGGGAGGACACTGGGGAGAAGGAGGGGGATGGGAGGACACCGGGGAGAAGAGGGGGACGGGAGGACACCGGGGAGAAGGG
>CAUYQU010029143.1:0-46264 GCA_963574635.1 Cheracebus regulus | reverse complement strand
AAGAAAGAAAATCAGTACATTGAAGAGATATGGGCATTTCTATGCTCGTTGCAGCTCTGTTCACAATAGCCAAAATTTGGAAGCAACCTAAATGTCCATCAACAAATGAACATATACAGAAAATGTGGTACATTGCATACTGTATACATGATTCAGTACTATTCAGACATAAGAAAAAATAAGATTCTGTCATCTGCAACAAGGATGGAACTGGAAGTCATAATGTTAAGTAAAATAAGCCAGACACAGAAAGACAAATATCACATGTTCTGACTTATTTGTGGGCCCTAAAAAACAACACAATTGAACTCAAGGAGATAGAGAGTAGAAGAATGGTTACTAGAGCCTGGGAAGGGTAGCAGGAGTATGTGGGAGAAATAGGGATAGTTAATGGGCACTAAAAATAAATAGTAAGAATGAATAAGATCTAGTATTTAACAGCACAACGGGATGACTATAGTCAATAATTATTTAATTGTATACTCAAAAATAACTAAAAGGGTATAATTGGATTGCTTGTAACACAAAAGGTAAATGCTTGAGAGGATGGAAACACCACTTTCCATGGTGTGATTATTATACACTGCATGGCTCTATCAAAAGATTCATGTACTTCTTAAATATATATACCTACTATGTACACACAAAAATTTAAAAATTAAAGAAGAAAATTTAAAGTGCTTTTTTATAACTTAAAATATATAAAAATATTTGGTTTATATTTCCATTGTTGGTTTCTATTTTAACTGCATCAGGATTAAATATGGGCATTGCTATAAAGCAAAGTCTTTGAAATTTGTTACTTGAATTATGACCAAGCACATGGTCATTTTTAAAGCTATCTATTTTTTAATTTTTTTGCACAAAATTATATATGTACATACATATGTTAAGAAACCTCCAATTAATTTTATTGCTCAGTTCTTTGATTTGCATTGTTAATTTTGTTTGCTTGATTAGTGTAGATCTATTTGTGATCAATTATTTTTTTCTTCCTAGCTCTCAATCTAAAAGTGTTTTTATTCTGTGTTTCTTACTTAAATATCTTTTTTTCTATGTTGAAGTTATTTTTTCTGAGCAGTTTGAAGATATTATTACATCTTCTGGTTTTCAGGGCTGCTAATATATAATAGGCATTATCAGTATAATTTGTATTCCTTTGTTGGTGACTTCTCTGGCTGGCTACTTTTTAGAGTGTTCAATTCCTGTGTTTGCATATGTTTGCCTTTCATTGATTCTGAAAATTTTCAGCATCATATTTTCCAGTTTTACCTTTTCCCCTATTCTTTACTTTTGTTCTGTACCACAGATCAGAGTTATTAGCATCAGGTGTTTTTATTTCATCATCCATTGGTAACTCTAATGAAACTCTGAATCAACTGGAAAGCATATTAGACTACAGATGCTCAGCCCAGCTACTGAGATTCATCGAGTTTTCAAGAGACAGCGTCCTGGCCACCAGCACATAAGTGACTCTTCAGGTGACTCTAATGAACCACAAAGTTTGAGAACCATTGTAACTAGGCAACTAGGAACATAGGAACCAAGATAAGATTATGCCTTGAGTCACAAAAGAATGAAAATGTTGGGGAAACAGTTTGGCACATAGGACAGAGTACACAGTTCAGAGGGAATCGTAAGAATGCTAAAGCAAGGGCTGCTTGTTGAATTGGCAAGCTCAAAGCCAACACTACCCCACTTCATCCTAGTGCAACTTGTCATGTGGGGGTTTCAGCTGTAGCCTTTCACTTTACTCTGAATTTTCTCAGAAACTGACTTAGAAGAAGAGCATGCCTGTGTCCCTGAGATATGTATTATGTTTTATGTGTATATATATATATATATATACACACACACACACACACTTATATTGTATATTGTGTACAATATACAAATATACATATATATGTGTATATTGTGTATATATATGTATATATGTACACACACACACACACATATATATATAGCTCAATTCACAAATCATGGTTGAAGGGTTCCACGAAAGTACAAGGTGCTATTCTTTTTCCCAAAGCATGACTCAGATAATATGCAGGAGGCTGAGTCCACTAAAGGATCCAGCAAAAACTTCATTATTTTGCAGGTTCTGTTGGCCTAAATCTTTAAAAGATTTGGGAAAATAAATAAAAATTTTCTCACACAAATTATTTGGTTTTTGTGATTCATCAATAGGCTATTAATTTTTCGAATCAGCTAAAAAATGAACAATCACTTATACACACCCCCACCGACACACACACCCGTTTAAATCCTAAATCAACATAGCCACTTCTGCTATATTTGGCTTTTTTTTTTCTTTAGGCAGCTGGTCCTATTGTTGTATGGATTTGTTTCATAAGAGGTGTTGTTGGGGCAACCCAAGAAGAGATTAAGAAACTAGAGCTCCCTGTCATAACTAGTTCCTGACATCTTAGACCTTAGTGATCTTATCTCTGGGGCAGAAAAGAGCAGAGCAGACATAAGAATTACACAGAAATCGATAAATTAATATTAGTAAAACAATCACCCGTGAAGAGAACGTACCCTCTCTGCCACAGTGTGATTCCATAGGAAATCAGCATACTAAAAGGAACACACACTTCAGGCAACAACATCAATATTGAAGGAAAACCTTTTCCAAAACTGAGTTTGTCATGTCAGATCTAGAAGACTGCGTGGGGATTTTCAGTTGCTTATCTGTATGTGGTCATATTGAGTTGGGAAAAGTTCAACCCAGGCTCACTAAACTGGAGCATAACAGCCCCTTCATGCCTATTGCACCTGGTAGGTGTGGGGCTGCCTGATTACCACGAAAGATCAGCCTGACTGGCCCTGTGCCTTTGTCCTGCTTGCAGCGGGATTTGCTTCTACCTTTCGGATATCAGCATTTATAACCATTCCCTGCTCAACCCATACTCAGGATGTGTGGCTTCTGTGACATTTTAGAAACTGTTTTTCTGAATTGCTGTCCCGGATCTAAGATATTTGTACACTATTTGTTCGGCAAGCTAACTACTGCTACTGTTATTCTCACACTTGAATGACTAAGTAGAACAGAAGATGTACATTAATGTTATGAGCGCTGGACTCGTATTTCCTTAAACTTCATTTTAATCTGCATTAGCTCATTTTTTGCTTCTGAAACATTTGTTCTCCTGAGAAGCAATTCTTGCCCACAGCCTTAATAATGTGCAGATTAGGTTTTGTGAGATCTCCTCCTTTCTTCTCTGTCACTACCTCTGCTCTCTCTAGGTGATTATTTACCCTTTTATTGCAAAATAACTTTGATTTTTTCTAATTCTGAATTTTTAATAAAGGAAAAAGTACAAATGACATAGAAGCATGACAAAGAACAATTGACTCCACATCTTTGCATAAATACTGACTTTATGCTTTAATTAAAACACATAAACCAAATATTCGTTAGGCTATCTACATAGCACAGATGATGGAAAATTGTATTCATATCAGCCATTAGATGGCAGAAAAAAGAAAGCAAATATACCATTACTCTAGGGTTGCCAGGTAAGATTCATTTAATATTTGAGACATAGTTATATTTAAAAATATATTTATTGTATATGCGGAATTCAAATTTAACTTGGTGTCCAGTATCTTTATTTGCTAAATCTGGTAACCTTATATTACTAGGATGTACTACATTTGATATTAAAACCATTCTCAAGGTTTACTTTGTTATCACACACAACAAAATGTCAAGGGCTTTTTACTTTCTTTTTTCTCTTTTCTTTCTTTTTTTTTTTTTTTTTTTTTGCATATTTCCACATATGCAAAAACGTCTAATGCCTGTGTTGTTCCTTCCTGGATGCCTTAAATTTCTCCATTGCCTAAGACCAGTAACCTCAAATGTTAGAGACCTTTAAAATCAGTTATTTTCCAATGAAAAATATATAATAAACTGCCATTCGAGTGCTCCCTGTAGCTCTGTACTGAAACTTGATGATTTTCAGCTCTACGTTTTTAGAATTGAAAAGCATGATTTTGCTAAATGCAGAAAAGAGTTGCTGAGGACACCTGGAATTCTAGAACTGCAAAAATGCAATATCTTCATTAACTAGTATGCAGGGCAGCTAAGGAGTGGCAGGAGTGGCAGGATCCCAGAAAGATGTCAGATGAGCTTTGCTGGGTTCTTGGCAATGGCAACAATTAATCAAGGGAACTTTGGCAATTTGATTATCACTGTCATATATTTCTCATTCATTAAAACTTAGATAGATGGATACATGTTGGTAGGGGATTTCAATAAGGCAACAAATGAAAAGTAGTGTTGTAGGATAAGATGTTGGGGTATTATCCAATATGTTGTTTGTTCCCAGTCAAGTTAACTATCTTGGCCGTGACAGCTGAGGCAGCCATTGTCTTAGGAAAAAGGAAGATCTCCAGCAGAAACAAAAACAATATTGCCTCCATTGCTGAGGTCTGAGTTTCAAAATAGATAACAGTATGCTATGTTAATAAATGGTTAGCTAACAAGCAACTCTTTAAAAAGAAAAAAGGCTGTGATTTGTAGCACTTACGATTTCCGTGTTGTAAATTCCTATCATGTCTGATTTCAGTCTACCAATGTGACAGCACTGACCTCAAAGTTGACAAGACATGCACACAGGCCACTGGGCTTGGAGAGTGCTATTTTGGAACTCCTGGAGTTGGATTTTACTTTTTAGCCTTGGAAGAAGAAAGATTCAGGATATAATGTGATACAGTTTCCTGCTACCTAGCAAGTGCATACAAATTTTTCTTAGGCCGAAAGGAGAATTGTGGAGTGATTCAGAGGGGATCAAACTGATAAGTGGCCCAGCTCATACGCCCTCATGGTCTAGGTGTGGTAAGATAATGGAAACCTAGGTAGGAAGAAAACTCCAAAGGTCTTATTGTGTTTTCTCCTTGAAATTCCTTAGAATAACTATGTGCCACTGTTAGGCAGAGAAAGGGCCTAAGGTACGACTTCTGACTCTCCAAGATCTTCTCATAGCATGGAGAGGATCTATAACAACTTTCGGGCTCCATAGCTAAAGATGCAATATTGACTGGCATGTGGATAAAACTCTGGGAGGCTCCGAGACTTCTTTTTTGGGATCTCTTTCTAAGGATCTTCCTAATTTTCTCAGTTCTCTCCTCTGTGTCATGGGAGCTAGAGGCCTGAAAACAGCACTTCCTAGCCTGCTGTGCCTGCAGAGTTCCTACTTGTATTCCACCAATGAGAAGTGCTTGGTGAGGTTTGATAGGTGGAACAGAAGAATATTTCATTATGGTCCTGTACCTTTGGGCAGAGTATAGTCCTCAGCAGAGAGCAGACATGAGACAGTCCCTTAAGAATCACCCATCTCAGTGCTGCAGTTGAATTCCACCTATGGCCAGATTCTACTTTCAGACCCTCTGTTAGATACCCTTGTCCAGCCACTGTCTATACACTTCCAGTGATCAGACAATCTATAGAACCAGAGACAGCCTCTTCTACACTGGGAAAATCTAGTTCTTTTTGAAAAAAATGAAACTTTTGAAAATATTTAATTATTCTATGTCTTTAAAAGTCACTTTATGCCCACATACTCTGTGCACTCCTTGAATTTAGTTCTGGGTAAGTTGGAAAGGTCTATTGTGATTGATTCATTGTCATTGAGTTATAGCATAAATTATTATCAAGGTTTAAAAGGAGTCATCCTTAGGTTTGGAATTGAAGCGGCATTGCTGTCTGGGGTAAATACCTGAATTTTGTCATCTCACACCAGGAAAATCAAGGATGCAGACACACAAAAAGTGAGTTTAAGAGAAGAGGTTTAACAGGCAAAAGAAAGAGAAAGGAGAATAGCTTCCTCTTCTGCAGAGTGAGAGGGATGGCCAGCGGGGGTCTTCTGGTTCTGTGGCAAAATGTCCGGGGTTATACAGATGATTTTGAAGAGGCGGTGTCTGATTTACATAGGACTCAAAGATTGGTTGGACCAGGTGTGCCATTTACAAAGGGTGCAAAGCTGGTCCCCCCACCCTATTATGCAGGCAGGGTCTCTACCTGGCTGTCACCATGTTGTCTGTTCCTTACTATACACATGGTTGGCAAGGAAAAGGAAAGATGGAGCCGAGATGTTAAACATGCCTCGTCCCCAGGTAGCCTTTTCCATTTGCCACAGCTGCTGGCATTCACCCGTGCAAGCTTCCATCTTACTTATCTACGTCTGCAGCTCAATTACACAGGTTGCCTTTTGTTATCAAAGAAATGACTTTGGGGGCTGCTTTTTATTAAAAGGAAAATCCTACCAAGGACTCTGTTACCCTCACTAGCTGCCTAAATAATTTCTTTTTAACTCCTACATCAGAATCATCCTCCAATCTTTTAGACTAATACCATCATTTACTCCTTCTTTCCTATATTTAGTTATGCAGTGCTTATTAAAGCATTGTGCTTATGCTGGGGAACGCGTAGTCTCAGGCTTTCAGACAACTTACAGTCTAACAGGGAGACATACAGGTCAACCAGGACCTAAAATACAGAAAATTAAGTGTTACTAAAAAGCTAACACAGGAGAACTGGTAACACATAGAAAAGGCTCTCAACTTAGTCTAAATGGAACATAGAAAGCTTCCTTCTATGGTTTTCCAGAAGAAGTATGAGATATGAGAGAAGTAAGTAGAAGTTGAATGTAGGGTGGGATGACGGAGCTCTCATAGTTGAAGGCACTCCTTAGGAAAGGGTATGAGCCAGAAAGAGTGTAAAACGTTGAGTGAAGAACAATGTACCCAGCATGGAAAGCCCTCCAGCATCTGAAGAGGCCAGAGGAGCCACTCTACCAGTTCATACATAACTCACCACCCAAGACCCAGTTGACTGACCAAGGAAAACAAGCAAGCAGGACATAGAAGACAGGCATTGGCCTACACAGGGTCATTAGAGGAGAAGTGAAATTTGTTGAAAAGCTGAAAAACTACAAGTGAATAGGAAAAGAGCATATATCACCAGTAAGTATAGATTGTGGGTAGACAGAGAGTGAGGCGAAGTAACAGAAAACAATTCCAAGTAATCTGAGAGTAAAATTTTTTCTCAAGATCTCCTAGGTGCTAAAAGATGTCAAATTCTTAGACATACGATATTTTATGTTGATTAATTATAAATTAATTAAGTATAAAAAATACTTTTTTTCAACCGTATCTTATAATATTTTAAATCAGAGACCCAACCATAAAGGATACCATTGTTCTTCAGCTTTTTATGACTACCAAGAAACTCAAATTTGGGCAATTCATTAGGAAAGAAAAGTAAAAGAAAGGAAAATATATATATATATTTAACATATAAATAAATAAATATATATATATATATATATATATATATATATATAAGTTCCTATTAAGTCATTTGTTTATATACTTGGTTAGCTAGAGCTGTATCTCTTTCTTTATAGAGCCCAGGTCCAGCAAGAAAGGTGCCAACTTTCCAACATTAGGGGAGGAGAACTGTAATTCCTGGATAATAATGAACCTGATTAGTTCAAGAAGATTACTAGAATTCTAAGAACTAAAGAAATGTGGGTTTTCTGACCATAAAATTATTTTTCAACACCAGCCTAATACATACACCCTAAAAAGGGCATTCCTCCATGGCTCGACAAACCGACTAAGCAAGGAAAGGATGTGGTATGAGACACTTTATGTTAACACTCTATGTTAACGTAGTGTGTGTATCACATGCAACTGGCTTGCTCACAAACATATATATATATATATATATATATCTGTGGTGTTAACATTGTAAAAAGACATCCAAAAAAGGGAATTTTTCATGGCAAATTCAAAATTATGAATATATGACACATTGTATAACAAGAAGCTCAAGTGCTTTAAGTGTAAAAATATCACCCTGATGCCATTTGTTCCAAAGACATCTTGGAGAAAGTTTGCTTTAGCCGACAGTACAACCACAAGGGGCACACTGGAGAGACAGAAGAGTATCCCCTCTACACTGCAGAGCCCACAGCCTGATAGATAGGAAGAGCAATGAAGCACTCTGAAAAGCACAACGTGATTTTGGTGGATTAGGCTTATATGCCCGAAGTGCAAATAAACATGAGAGTTTTCCATTTTCTCAGGAGAGTCTGCTATACACAGTACCAAACCAGTGTGACTCTCTATACAGGCTGATCTGAAGACCTTTCTTTCCAATAACACCTCCTTCAACTTTCTTCCACGGAGCCAGGGCTCCCTTCCCAGGTCACTCCTTTATATTCACACATCTCCCCATGAGGCTCCCTCTTTAACATGCTGACATGTCTTGCGAACATTATTTTTTTTTCTATAGGAACAAAAACACATAGGATATCTGATTTATGTTCCATTTTTAAAGTAACTTTCTCATGAGAGTTAGAAGTTCATTCAAAGCATCATCAGCAAGATTCTCTTATATATTTTAGACCAGTATCTGACCGAACTTGATGGATTCATGGCATTCTTTGGCCAGAAGCTCTCCAGTGGAGTACCTGTGTGGGGCTTTTCTTGGTGCCGTCCAATTCAGAAGTGAGGTCAGATGAAGTAGAAGTAAGGTCTGTAGGCTGGAGTTTCATCAAGGGAAATCTTGGCTGTGAATCAGTACAGGAACATAAGGTGGGGGCAGTGAGGGATAGCAGTTGGAATGGCAACAGAAACAAAAAGAGAAGAAAGGGTGGCTTCTAGGAATTGTTCAAAGAACACAAGAGTGCAGAAGTTAATAAAGGGAAACTATTGGTGGTGACAGAAGCCAAAAGTGTTGGAGGCTCTTGTTAATGAAAAGCTACCTTGAGAATTGAATATAAGCCCTACACTTTGCATTTTTTAAAATTGAAAAGCAGCCATTTTATACTTCAAGAGTGTTCTCCCTTAAGAAAATGAATGGTATATAAGCTATTTCTATTGTGGTCTATGAGCCACAGCTTCCTAACTGTGTAAAAACAACACTTGGCTGAACAGTGACTACAAGAAGAAAAAAATCTATCACTTTCACAGCACAGTGAAAAGAAGAAAAAGAAAAGGAAAATTTTTCTGAAATCACATAGAGAGTTTTTCTAATTTTATATTCAAACACTCATATACAATATCTAAAGAAAAATTATTAAAAGCCCCTGCTAACAGAACCCAACAGATATTTCTTAAATCTTAATATCTTGACTAGGAGAATATGTTTAAATCCCGAAGAATGGAAAATAGCATGCCTCAGTCTGAGGAATGCTCGTGTTCTTTCCATGGCAGGCTCATTTGGGTCAAGTGAGTGTAATTACTTGTATGGAGCCAGTCTTCGTTCAAAGGCTTGATACTTCTCTATTGCCTCTTGGAATTGCTGAAAACTACAATGATTCACTTGGGTACAATTACAAGCATTGCTTTTCAAAGAGTCTTATGTAAATATTGCTTGGAAGAAAGAAGGAAGCTGAAAGGATAAATCAGTAATCAGACAAACTTTCAGAGTTTTTTTTCATCATTTGTAAATTGATTATGGAACTGTACGTAAAAAGTCATGTGCTTCGGTCACTATTGTCCATAGCAAAAACCACACAAAAATGTAATGATCCAAGAGAAATACTTGCACATGCAACACACACACAACCATGTTTTTGCAAGAAAAAGGAAAGTGAGACACACGTGACCATTCCCTTGGCTACATCTGATCCCGTGTAGGAACATAGATGTTTTGCCATGTGCAGATTTTTGGGAAGGATGTTGGAGGGACTCCCTTTGCTCCCCACAGCAAGGTGACATCCCGATTTGTGTTATTTCCATGTGCCCTAGTGAGAATCATTCTGACTTATGAAAAACTACTTTTGGAAGACTATCAGGGCCACACAAGTCAGGTTCTGGGGCCAGCAGTCAATTGTTGTCTGGGAAAGAGCCAGGATCTGAGGAAAAGAAAAATTTGTTCTGGATGTTCCTACTCTTCTCTGTGGCCAGAATCTATTGTTGGAGGCAAAATCATGCAGATATTCAGCCTACTCTCTGTAGTTCTTAAAACAAATCTCCACCCCTTTCTCCTTTATTCTAATATGCTGTGTGGCAAGGCAAAATTCCACTGGTGCCATTTAAACATAAAAGCAAAGCCACAAACATTTGCTGCCTCAATTTGAATTCCAGATCATAAAAGAAATTCTCAGGTTGCCTTCAGATCTGTGCTGTATGTGAACGTTGTGCTATTCTATTGCTGTTTATGTCCAGGCCTTGGAACTTCTTTTCCATGGCTGAGATGTCTCCTCCTGTCCCCACCTCCTTTTCTCTAGTCAGTGTTCCTGGTTAGGTGCAGTTAGAAGCTCAGCTGAGCTAGAATTATTCCACTGGACTCTCTAAGAGTAAACTGGAGGGGTCCTCTAGAGAAGTGATTCTCAAACTTTAGTGTATATCAGAACCACTGGAGGGCTTATTAAAACACACATTCTTGGGCCTCACTACTAGAGATCGTTGTTGACTGGAGGCAGGTGTGGGGAGGTGGGAGCTAGGATTTGCATTTTTAAAAAAGTTCCCAGGTGCTTCTGCTGCTGCTCAGAAGGCAACACTTTGAGCAGCATTTGTCTAGTGTTATTCACAGACACAAATCTAGGCAATAGGAGAACACTCACTGGCTCATGTATTCATTCATCTAACAGTAGAGACATGTCCCAAGCCGTCTGCCAGGCTCTGTGATAGACACCTGAATAAAGCCCAGAGCAGTAGGGCAGGTGCATAAGTTTAATACTATGCTATGGGAAGGATACATAGAAATATGTACAGACAAGAGTGGGGTGCAAAAGTGGAGAGACTCAAGTCTCTCTGGCTGTGTGAGTGGAGTCAGGAGCTAGCATGAAAAGTTTGAAGAGAAGACCAATGCTGGGCTTCGTCTTGAAAGGGAAGTCCAGAGCCACAGCAGGGTAGCACCATAAAGAGTGGCCTGAGACTGTAGTAGAGAATATTAAATGGAGATCTGTATGGGCATACGGCCTCGGAAACACGGATAGAGAAATGGAAACCAGATATAAGACTTGAACAGTCTTTGACAGTCAAGGCTTGGTTGAAACATATCCTAAAAAAGCAATAGAGGAGAAGATAGAAATAATCCAATAGTGCTAGTAGGATTAAGAACAGATTGAATGAGAGTGAAGGAAGGGAGATGATCCATGATGAAGATCAGGATTAGTGGGGGGAAAAATGAGTTTGTTTCTGAACACATCAAATTTAGGTGCTTATGGAGCATGAAGTTAGACCGCTCTATGGCCTAATCACGTTTTTCTAGATGGACATACAAGGTCTGGAGCCCAGAAGAGAGATTTGGGCTGGGATTACTCATCTTCAACCTATGAGCATCTGAATTCTCAGAAGTAAATGAAACTCCCCATTTATTTATCCATTCGTTAAATGTATGGATATGTCATACATTTAGCTTAGTATATGTCAGGCACATGTATTAGCTTTCTCTGGTGACAAATTATGACAAATTTAGTGGCTTAAAGCAACACATATTGAGCATCTGCCTGTTGTCTAAGTCAGGTTGGCAGGGCTGGTTTATCTCCTGCAGAGTTAACAAGGTTGATGTCAAAATGTTCGCAGGACTGTATTCCTTTCTAGAGTTTCTAGGTGGAGTCTGTTTCTAAGCTCATTTAGGTTGTGGGCAGAATTCAGTTCCTTGAGGTTGTAGGACCAAAGGTCCCATTTCCTTGGCTGTCAGCCAAGCTGTATTTTCCACCTAGAAGCTGCCTGCATCTTTCTCACTCCTTCCTGAAGATTCCCTTCAGCAAGCCTGAATCTTCAGGAAGGAAGATTTCCTGTGGTTTGGGTCCCTTTCATACTTCAAGTCTCTCTGACTTCCTTTCTGCTATACCTCTCTTCCACTTCCTCCTCTGAGGCACCACTCAGTGAACTTTCCCTGCTTTTAAAGAGTCATGTGATTAGATTCACCCCACCTAGGTAATTCAGGATAACTTCTCCGTTTTAGGTCCATAATTTTAATCAAATCTGCAGAGTCTCTTTTGCTACATAAGGTAACATATTTGAAGATCCATTGACTAAGGCACAGGCATCTTTGAAGGCTATTGTCCCTATCACAATGAACTGGAAATTCTGCATTTAACAAAACAGACACAATTCGTGTCTTCATTTTATCTTATTTTGTTTCTATTTTTTTAACTTTCATTTTACATTCAGGGCTACATGCGTTGGTTTGTTACATGAATAAATTGTATATTGCTGAGGTTTAGTGTGTGAATGATCCCTCACCCAGGCACCCAATAGGTAGTTTTTCAAGCCTTGTCCTCCTCCCAGCCTCCCCTCTAATGATCCCGAGGGCCCAGTGTTATTGTTCCCATAAAATTCACAGGGCAGGAAGATGATTAGATAGATACAAAATGATAACCTAAAGAATTATGTAATTATTAAATATGTTGAAATCTCTGAAGATTGCACCAGATGGTAAAAGGTACAGTGAAGAAAAATGGCAGCTGATCTGTTCTATAGAGAGAAGGAATGGTTTCCCAAGAACATGAAACTTGACTTGAGCTCTGAATGATGGGTCAGCACTATATCCATGAAGAGGATTGAGAGAAGAGCATTTCAGAAAGAAGAAACAGCATGTTCAAATGCCTTAAGGCAAATGTGGTGCAAAGAACTGAAAGAAGGCTAGACAGCTAGAGCAGAGGGAATAAGGGATGTGGGACAAGACAGACGGGCTGGCCATGCAGGACAGCATGGGTACACAGAAAAGTTTTCAGCAAGGAAATGCCGTGTTCAGATTTTAATTTTTAGGTGACTATTTTGAGTGCAGTGTGGATAAGGTATTGCAGGTGCCAAAAGAGCTACAGTGTTAGGAGTGTAGTTCTGCATTCTCAGAATGAGATGAGAAGAGCTTTAGGCTAAGCAACTACAGTGAAAAGGGAGGAAAGTGAATAAATTTAAGAGCTGTTTAAGTGTCTGTTTTTTCAGGATTCCTTGACATGTAACTCGAACTTTCAAATGAGTGAAATGTGAGGTGAGAACAGTATTGTTAGCTCACAATTTCCAAACACAGAAAGATCAGGGATGGCAGTAACCAAAGTCAGGGACACAAGGGCCCAGGGTCTTCTCACTGTCTCTCTGTGCAGTGAGGTCCTTGCTGCTAAATGCAGTAGACCGGTCCAGAGTGACGACAGGGGCAGGAGTGGAGAGGAGGTCCTGCAAGTAATCCGAGAGTCCCATCTTTATAGCCAGAGAAGAAAAAATCTTTTAACTTTTAACTCCATCTAGCCATAAGCAAGTGATCAAGTTTGGCAAATTCCCTGATTAGTCAAACTTGGATCACTTGTTTATTCCTAGAAAAACATTAGGTTAGAGGTAAGGTCCTAATTTGGGAGGTCTGGATATTTTTTAAGGATATATTTCAGAAAAAAAAGTGTTCTGAGAAAACAGAACAATAAGTGCTTAGTACAAAAAGGAAAGGCATGGGTAAGATATGGTACATTATAGATGGGGGCTCTCCAAAATACTTTTTATGGCTTGATCATCTAAATCAGTGATGACCAAATTATGATTTTTTTTTTAATGGAGTCTCACTGTCTTGCCCAGGCTGGAGTGCAATGGCATGATCTCGGCTCACTGCAACCTCTGCCTCACAGGTTTAAGCAATTCTCCTGCCCAGCCTTCCAAGTAATGGATTACAGGCATACACCACCACACCCAGCTAATTTTTTTGTGTGTTTTAATAGAGACAGGGCTTCACTGTGTTGCCCAGGCTGGTCCCGAACTCCTGAGCTCAGGCAATCCACCAGCCTCGGCTTCCCAAAATGCTGGGATTACAGGTGTGAGCCACTACACCCGGCCCAAATTATGCTTATTTTCTGTTTTCATAAGTTTTATTGGAACACAACCATGCACATTTGTTTATGAAATGTCTATGACTGCTTTCACACTGTGATAGAAGAGATAAGGACTGGGTACAGTGGCTCATGCCTTTAATCCTAGCACTTTGGGAGGTCAAGGTAGGTAGATCACCTGAGGTTAAGAGTTTGAGACCAGCCTGGCCAACATGGCTACACACCATCGCTACTAAAAATATAAAAAGTTAGCTGGGCATGATGTCACATACCTGTACTCCCAGCTACTCGGGAGGCTGAGGTATGAGAGCCACTTGAACCCAGAAGGCAGAGGTTGTAGTGAGCCAACATCATGCCACTGCACTCCAGCCTGAGTGACGGAAGAGGTGAGTGGTCTCAACAGAGATTGCATATTCCACAAAGCCTGAAATTTTTACATTTACAGAAAAATTTGCCTTATTTACATAAAAATTTGCCAGTTCCTGATCTAGATGAATAATTGTGTCTTTCAAGAGACGGATCAAGTGTGAACAGAAAAGCATACATTTGGTTTTGGACATGTTGAGTTCAAGTGCTTTTGAGATATCCAAGTTGGAGCAGTAATTACATGGTTGGATATTTGAAGGTCAATTTATTTTGAAAAGAAACAGGTTAATGAGGACTTTAACAATTTCTCATACTCCTCAGAAACAACTGATTATTTTGTAGTCACAGTTACAGTCGCTATTATAACTAGTTTTAAACTCACCTAGACAATTCATGATAACTTGTTCAGAGCAAGTGTTTGAAAGCCAACCAATGAGTAATAGTGTTTCTTTTTGGAAAGACAACCAATTGGCAAGAGATTGACTCCAGTGAACATACTGGAAAGTCAACCAATTCACAACAGTCTTCCCCAAGAAATCACGCTTCTGTAGCTGACATCAAGTCATTCTCTGAACTACTTATTTTCTAAACTTTCCATGTAAAATTGATAGTCTGCTGTGTTTGGAAAGACTGTCTAAAAATCATAACTCTCCTTTACTTCAGTAAGTAATAAATTTAACTTTGTGTTTCAGTTAATAAGTGGTGGTTTCTTCCTCAACCTTAGCCTGAGATTTTTTTTTTAAGTACCTTAAGTGCATAGGCAGTTGCAGCCATGGGAGAAATGAGTATTAAGGGAAAGCATACTGAGAAGTCAAGTGGGGCTAGAGTGTAGTCATACGAATGCTAACATTTAATGACTATATAGAGAAGGGTAAGTCTACAAAGGAAAGGGTGAAGGAGGAGCCACAGAGATAGAAAGAAAAGAAAGAATATATGTTGTCATAGAAACTGAGGCTGGAAACTATTTTAACAATTAAGGAACAGTCAACAAAGTAAAATGTCACTGAGGACTTGCTTGGGATAGAAATAGAAATATGTCCACTGCATTTGGTGGACAGGCAGAGATTTATGACTTTTGTGAGATCTGTTTGTGTGCTCTAATAAGAATGAAACTAAGGTCAGAAGTTGAGATGTGAGTGGAGATGAGAACATGGGAACAAAATGTGTAAACAGTTCTTTTGCAGATAGAAAAACAGATGGCTTAGTGTCAATTGATTTTTCTAAGATGGAAGAGGTTCAGGAAAAAAGAGATTGAAAATATCAAAGAGAAAAGATATAATCAATAGCATGGTGCATACATAGGCAGTAAGTGGAAGAGAACAGAGTGGGCAGTGAAATAGTTTGGTTCTCATAAATGCATATGTGCCTATAAAACAAAACATAAACAAATATGGAGCAAGAATGAGTAGAAATGTAGAATGGATTATAGGTTGGGTAGCATAACACTGGAGGAGGACAAATTTTATTGTTTCTTTCATCTCTTTGGAGGAAGAAAGCAAAATTATCTCCTGAGAGTGAAAAACCAAATGAATGAGTTGGTTGAGGTCTGAGAAAACTTGGGACATTTAGAGAGAGAAGATACAGAGAGTCAAGAATACAACATTGGTGGGCAACAGAAGAACCAGAAACCTAGCTGAAAATAATTAAAGACAAAGGAGAGAGGAAAACTAGAAGAGTGGTATAATAAAAGCAAGGGACGTTGTATAAAAAATATTAGATGCTAGTTGCAGAGGACAAAGAAGACAAAAACTGAATACAGTCTATTTGACTTAAGAAAGAGAAAACAGTTGGATTTTCCATAGAGTGAAGCCATAAATCTGCTTATAATGGGTTAAAAGTTGATTTAGAAGGTTTCAAATTAAACATAGTCTTTTGAACACAACATATTTGTTTCTGCCCCTTTGATATGTGACAGTAAATAATTTAATACCTACATTATACTTAATATAATGAGAGCCAAAAAGTCAAAAATTATATACTTTAAGAGCAAGTAACAGAAAAAATACAAGAGATAATGGTTGCTGAGAAATTTTAGGAAGATGGAAAGCAGTGAAGGAGTAAACAGAGATGAGCACAGTAAATAGTAACTGCCTACAAGTGCCCAAGAGAAAACATCATTTCAATACAGAACCACAAAAATATTCAGAATTTGAAATCAAGTCAAGATCTGGGCAAAAACTCCATATATGAAACCAGTGGATGAAGCAAGTCATTATGCTAAGTGACAAAGTCTCCAAACCCTTTTGACCACTTGCTTCCTAGAATAATAGGGCCTAGACATTTATACACATTGAAGAATGAGAGATTTTCTTTCAATAAAATGTTAGATACTGACATCTCAGATTCCTCTTCCCCACAAAGGGGCAGGTCCGTTCTCAATCAATTACAGTGAACACATGTCTGATCATGCCACAGAGTTTCCAATGAACTAACTGGTGTCTCATTTCTAAATGTTAGTGAATAACACAAGACCACCCGTCATTTGAAGAAACACTAACACAGCAGAGAGGCCAAAACAAAGAGAAAAAGAATACACACAAACTAGAAGCAGAAATTCTTCCCATCACCACAAGCATCACTAGAATTAATATTGCCAGAGAGTAAAAAGAGAAATTGATAGATAGAGATATGCATTATGCCCAGAAAGAACAACAAAATTAGGAAGGGAATAACTGGTGAAGCACAGTTTTGGAGCTGAGTAGCTGAACAAACAGAAGTATTTGAGAACAGAGTCTCAAGAATGGGAAGGTGGGAATTAAAAGAATCTTATTTTTTATGATTAGCCATGTATTACTATTTTATTTTAAATGTTTGTGCTTGCAATAATGTTCTACAAATGAGGAATAATAATAAGTGTACTAGACATGGTATATGTGAACAAAGATTATAAATAATCTTTCCAAGATCTTTGTTCTAGTCTCAAAACCACATGATTATATAGAAACTAAGCAACTTACTCCTGAATGTCTTTTCAATAAGCAAGAAAACTAAGACAGAAATAACAATTATTTGAAACAAATGAAACTAAAAACAGAATGTATTAAAACCTCTAGAATGGGGCAAAAGTGGTGTTAAGAGGAAAGTTTATAGTGCTAACTGCCTACTTCAAAAAGCTAGAAAGATCGTAGATTAATAAACTGATGTTGCATCTAAAGGAACTAGAAGTAAAGAGCAAATGAATCCCAAAGCTAACAAAGAAAATAAATAAAATCAGAGGAGAACTGAATGAAATTGAGGCCAAAAAAAAAAAACCATATAAAATGTCAATAAAATGAAAACTGTTTTTTTTAATGATAAATAACAGACCAGACCACTCAATAGATTAACGAAGTAAAAAAGAAAGATGATCCAAATAAGTATAATCAGAAGAAACAAAGATGACAATTCAACCAATCTTACAAAAATATAAAATATCCTCAGAGACTACTGTGAACATCTCTATACACACAAGCTATGAAATCTAGAAAAAAAAACTGATAAATTCCTAGAAACACATAACCTCCCAACATTGAACCAGGAAGAAATAGAAACCCTGAAAAGACCATTAATGAGTTACCAAATTGAATTAGTAATAAAAAATCTACCGACCATAAAAACACTGAACCAGCTAGGTTCACAGCCAAATCCTACCAAATATAAAAAGAAGAGCTGGAACTAATTCTACTAAAAATATTGCAAAAACTTCAGGAGGAAAGATTCTTCCCTAAGTAATTCTACAAAACCAGTATCATCTTGATACCATAATCTGGAAAAGACGCAACAAAAAAGAAAACTACAGCTCAATATCCCTAAGAACATAGACACAAAAATCTTCAACAAAATACTAGTAAATCAAATTCAGCTGCACATCAAAAAGATAATCTATCGTGATCAAGTAAGCTTTATTCCTGGGATGCAAGGATGCTTCAACATATGCAAATCAATAAATGTGATTCACCACATAAACAGAATTAAAAACAAAAATTGTATGATTATCTCAGTAGATAGAGAAAAATAATTCAATAAAATCCAACATCTCTTCATGTTAAAAACCCTCAACAAAGTATGAAGCAAAGGAAACTATCTCAAAATAGTAAGAGTCATCTATGACAAACCCACAATAAGGCAAAATACTACTGAATAGGCAAAATTTGAAGCATTCCTCTTAAGAACTGGAATAAGACAAGGATATCCACTCTCATCACTCCTATTCAACATAGTACTGGAAGTCCTAGACAGAGCAATCAAGCAAGAGGAAAAAATAAAAGGCATCCAAATAAGAAAAAGAGGAAATCAAATCATCTCACTTTGCTGAGGGTATCATTCTATATTTAGAAAGTCCTAAACATTCTTCCAAAGTACTCTTAGACTTGATAAAAAACTTCAGTAAAGTTTCAGGATACAAAATCAACATACAAAGCCAAACACTAATAACATTCAAGCTGATAACCAAACCAATAATACAATAAAATGTACAGTAGCCACAAAAAAATAAAATACATAGAAATACATCTAATCAAGTAGGTGAAAGACCTCTACAATGAGAACTACAAAATACTGCTGAAAGAAATCATAGATGACACAAGAGGGAAAATATTTCCTGCTCATAAATTGGAATAAATAATTATTAAAACATCTATACTGTTCAAAAGTGATCTGTAGACTCAATGCAATTTCTATCAAATTACCATCTTTCTACACACAATTAGTAAAAAAAAAAAAAAAAAAAAAAAAAAAAACTATTCTAAAATCTATGTGGAACTGAAAGGAGCCCAAATAGCCAAAACAATCCTAAGCAAAAAGAACAGAGCCAGAAACACCACATTATCTGACTTCAAACTATACTATAAGGCTACAGTAACCAAAACAGTATAGTACTTTTACAAAAATAGACACAAAGACCAATGAAACAGAATAGAGAACCCAGAGACAAAAACACATATTTACAAACAACTGACTTTTGACAAAGTCAACAAAAGTAAACAATGGGAAAGGAAACCCTATTCAAAAACTGGTGCTTCTAATCCTGGCTAACCATATGCAAAAGAATGAAATTCTATCCCTGCCTCTTGTCCTATACAAATATTAACTCAAGATAGATTAAAGACTTAAATCTAGGACCTGAAATAATAAAACTTCTCGAAGAAAACCTAGAAAATAGACTTCTGGATGTTGGCCTAAGCAAATAATTTATTATTAAGTCTTTAAAAGCAAATGCAACAAAAACAAAAACTGGCAATTAAGACCTAATTAAACTAAAGAGCATCTGCACAGCAAAATAAACTATTGATATAGTAGAGAGACAACCTACAGAATGGGAAAAAACACTTGTAGACTATGCATCTGGCAAAGGACTAATATCCATAGTCCACGAGGAACTTAAACAAATCAACAAGAAAAAAGAATCCATTAAAAAGTGGGCAAAAGACATGAACAGACCTTTTTTAAAAGAAGACATACAAGCAGCCAACAGACATAAAAAAAAATCCTCATCATCACTAATCATCAGAAAAAATGCAAATCAAAACCACAATGAGATATCATCTCACAACACTCAGAATGGCTATTACTAAAAAGTCAATAAATAACAGATACTAACAAGGTAGCAAAGAAAAGGTAATGCTTATACATTACTGGTAGGGATATAAATTAGTTGAGCCTCTATAGAAAGCAGTTGGAGAGTTCTCAAAGAGCTAAAAATAGAATTATCATTCAACTCAGCAATCCTATTACTAGATACCTATCCAAGAAAATATATAAATCATTCCTAAAAATCACCTACATTCATATATTTATCACAGCACTGTTGACAATAGCAAAGACATGGAACCAATTTAGTGGCTGTCAGTGGTGGATTAGATAAATAAAGGGGTGCATATACATTATGGAATACTATGCAGCCATAAAAAGAATGAAATTATATAATTTGCAGCAACATGGATGCAGTTTGTGGCCATTATCCTAAGTAAGTTTATGAAAAAACAGAAAACTAAATACTGCATGTTCTCACTTATAAGTGAAAGCTAAACATTAGTACATACAGACATAAAGATGGAAACAGTGGACACTAGGGACTCCAAAAATAGGGAAGGAAGAGTAGGGCAAGGGCTGAAGAACTACTTAGTAAGTGCTATCTTCCCTAATTGGGCAATGGGATCAATAGAAGCCCAAACTTCAGCACAATGCAATATTACCCAGATAACAAACCTGTACATGTACCCCTGACTCTAATTTTTTTTTTTAGAAAAGTTGAACATATACTGACTATATAACTCAGAAACTTCACTCCTCAGTAGCTTTCCAAGAGAAATAATGACTCATCCTCATTCAAAGACTAAAATGTAAAGATATTAATCAAAGACTAAAAGGTGAAGACACCAATGTTTGTAGCAATTTTATTCATATTAGTTTAAAATGAGGGAAGTCTACCAACTGGGGATTGGATAAACACCTTGTGGCAAACCCTTCAATGGAATACTATACAGCAATTTAAAGGGAAAGACTACCAATGCATGCATAACATAAATGAATCTCAAAGTTCTTATGCCAAGTGGAAAAATTTAGGCACAAAAGTCACATGTGATTTTACCTACATGAAATGCCCAGAATTGGCAAAACTATAGAGACCTAAAACAGACCAGTGATGGCCTAGGGTTGGGCATGGGAGATAAGATTGACTGCTAAGGAGCAGAAAGAATGTTTTGGGATGAGGAAAGGAACTGAAACCCAGATTGCAGGGATGGTGGCTGTGTGACTAAAACTCATGGGACCACACACTTAAAATGAAAAAATTATATATGCTATGTAAACTATCCCTCAAAAAAATGTTTTACAAAGTAAAAAAAAAAATCTTTGTTCTAAAGAAAAGAAGAGAATGTGATATTCTGGTAACAATAAAGATGCAGGATGGTGGAAGGGTTTCGATTTTACTCTTTTTAATAGGATGTATTTGAGTGTACTTATAGGTTAGGAAGAAGAATAAGAAGGAGAAAGAGGATCAAAATGCAGACAACAGAGCATGTAATGGAGAAGACATGGGGTGGGAACTGGACCCACAAGGCAGATGATAGTGGTGGAGCTTCAGCACAAGCTGCTCCCTCCTCTGCCCTGAAAGGGATAACACCGATGAAGCTTATCCTCTCATCTTCTCAGTAAAAAAGAAACAAGGCCACCTACTGCAAGGGATATCCATGCAGGGCAGGTGGATAGGTGAAAATGAGAAGAGTGCTAGCAATTTGAAATATCCTTGTGGGTTATTGAGAAAGCAAGCAGGCTAGTCATGAAAAATAACTTTCAAACCAAAATGAATACTTACTGGAGACTGGAGACCACGATTTGTAGCAACAGAGGTTTACAGAGTTAAACCATTTTTTCCAGGGGCATTTATCAGCTACTTTTTTGTGAGGGTACAATGAATGGCTGGATTGATACTAATTTGCAAGGCCATGAGGATGTTGAAGCTACCAAAAACAGAACGTAAGTGCTGCACTCCGGAGAGGTGGGCTGTCAAAGGAAGGAAAGGGTGTACTGAAATAAAAGAGAGGGGTTGAACAATTAAATTCTCAGAGTATCTAGAAAACCTACATATAGAGAGCAAGAGGGGGAAAAAACCATGCAGGGATAATTATGGTCATAAATTAAAAAGTTAGAGTTTAGGATTTCCCAACAAGTGCCCAGGTCTGGGGTATGATTCTGGGAAAGAGTGGCTCAAGGGGTTAGATGGAGGTTGTTGGAGTATAAGAAGTCTGGAAGCTTTCCACATAGATAACAAAGATAACCAGGATAACAGTTGAGCCTAAAAGGAGTGAAAAGAAAGACAGTAAGTCAGGTACCAGTGCTTGAGTAATAATGGAGTAGCACAGCTACATGGAAGACTTCAAGGGAGAAATGCTTCCTAAAGGTAGAAGCATAAGGATCTACAGGTAATAAAAGGCATCAATACCTTTGTAAGTATTTCTCAACCTTCCCTTGTCTCCTGACTCTGCTAACTGTGATTATCTGGCCAGACTAGCAAAATAATCCAGTGTCACTAAAAAGCAAGTTGAACAAGATTAAGAATTGCTGCCATAGGAAATTATCATGAGAAATACTTTGGAGATGGTGCAATAAAAGAGAATTCAAGTCAGCCATAAAAATGTACCTGCCCAAATGCCTAGGGCCAAGACAAAAATCAGGATGGGCACGACAGAAAGCAATCAAGATACCAGAGCCAAATGAAAGAGAGTGGCTCATTTTAATTTCAAGTTTTATGTACACGTATATTTAGGAGAGCTCCCTATGGAATCGGCTGTGTACTACAAGCTTAATTGGATGATAAATAGAAAGATACAAAAAAGCAAGAGTGGATAAGCAGGGGTCATTCTGTGCAATACAAAGGGACCAGTGAAAAGCCTGTTCCAGAATGACTTGGCCCACTGATCTGGGGAGAGAAAACCATTTGGAGTGATCAGAGCACTGGCCATTGAGTGCTCTGCTTTGCATTTGCCTAGAGCACAGCATAGAAGTCTTTGCAATAGGTGGCTCATTCTCAGAATGTTTCCTGCCTTACTCTCTTCTCCAATAACAAATGTTTAATGTTTTCCAGCCCCTGTTGTGTGTTACATTAGGCCATCATGAAGATACTTTTTGTTTATTATCTCCCTCCTCTGTCTTCCTGCCCCTTATTTCCCTTTCTTTAAAGGCAAGCTCTTTCTTGGCAATTTTTTATCTCTGAGCTTGGAGCCTCTCCCTATTTTCTCTGCTTCTTTACTCCACATATATACTTTATTAACAAACCTACAGGATGCCTTCAAACTAAGATACTTTAAAAAATAATTGCTACATTCCTCTAATCTTCCTGTACAAATTCTAGGCATCAACTGCCTAACTATTCATAGAAAGTTATTTTAGGGTGCAAATTTCGAACCGTTGTGAAATTCCAGTGGCTATGGACAGATTTCCTTACAATTTTCTGATAGTTAAGCTTTTTAGGCAGGATTGTCTGAAGCTGTGTAGCTTAAGGGCCTTTGAGTAATAATTATCATCATGGGTCTACTTCTTATACCCTCGGTTAGAGCCAGATTCTGAACCTTTCTTTCTATAGAATAGAGAGCACAAAAATAAGCAAACTTGAAGAGCTGTGATCGTAAAAGTTAACTAATTACTGCCATGGAACAGCTAGGATTTGGATGCAGAAATGGAGTGCCAGAGAAGCACTAAATAAAATGACATACCATAGTTAGGAGCTCAGGAATTGAAAACATGGAGCTGTCTGGCAGCTGAAAACACTGATGTCCATCATTAATGCAGAGTCAGGGCTTCCCAGAGATGAAATTCTCCTGCAGGAAAAAGGGTGCAATCATTAGCCTCTGCCCTACCTTCATTTGAGATTTCCTTCTCAATCTCCAGGGAAGCAATGTCCTTTTGCTTCCTACTAAATACCTGGACCTCTCCACTCCTATATTACCCACTCTAGAGCAATTTGCACAGTGCCCCATGCTTTCTCTTCCTTCTGTCTTTTCAAATTCTGTCTTTCCTACACGCAAACTTCCAGGATTTGGCTGTCTGCTGGATGACAGTAGATAGTGAGTGGATTAATAAAGGCTATAATTCTAGCAATATGTTTTGTTAGATCTAAGTAGCAATGCCTCAACTGTACACATGTGCAGACTTTCATAAATTGCCCTTAAGTGTTCACTAATCCTGGAAATTTCAAGCAAAGTAGCTACCTCTCTGTGTGGAGAAAAGATTTTAGGTTATTTGGGGTTTTCAGCATGCTGAAGTTTACATTATAAAAGGAATTCCTAATTCCACCTACACCCTTGAAGGAGGGCCATCCATTAAAAAGAGAAAGTAATACCTGAGGGCACAGTTTCTAGCTGTCTGCAACAGAATATACCAATTACTATGACAACTTTATCCCCTGTATTCAACTAAGCAAGAGAATCCTCTTTAACCTTGATCCAACTCCTTAATATTTTAGGTAATGCAGATAAAGTCAACATTCAACTATCCGTGGGTGAATCATCTGTAAATCTGATATTTACCTTCTTATGTTGATCTTGTCATCTGTTCATTTGACTAAGCCCTTTAAAAGCACTACTGTTGCTTCTGTTTACTCTTATTTCCTGCATGCAGTGATGATAATTCCTTACATTTGTTTGGCATCTTATGGTTTTTGAAACATTTCCATGCGTATTATCTCATTTTGATGTAGCTTCCATTAATCCAAAGTGGGAAGGAGAGTCTTTGAAATCATACCATTTTGTCATGAAATTATTTTCTTAGTAAAGTATATGCTAGCATGTTGGAAGTTGATTAAGAAACAAAACAAAACATATTTGAGATCATGTTGGTCGTTTGCACAGGCCTGGGTGGTGCCGGCGATTATACCAACATTAAGTGGGGTAAAAGGAGGAGATCACCAGATAGCAGGTCACCAACTGCCAGTTGCTCATAGCACTGTTCTACTGTAGGGCTCAAATTCTAGAACATCAGCCACATTCAAAGACAAGGCCAAACTCACCTTTAAGAGTGAGTTTATACCTCTTATTTATGATCGATTGATTTTTAACACAAATAACTAAGCAAGTCAATAGGAACAGCGTATTTTTTTCTACATATGGCGCTGGGGCATCAGGATATTCGTGGACCCAAACATGAACTCAGACCCTTCTCACCTATCATACCCAAACATGGACTCAGGCCCTTCCCACCTATCATACCCAAACATCAACTCAGACCCTTACCACCTATCATACCCAAACATGGACTCAGACCCTTCCTACCTGTCATACCCAAAATTAACTCAAAATAGATCCAAAGCATGAATGTATGAACTAAAACCATAAAACTTTTAGAAGAAAACATAGATAAAATATTTAATACCTTGAGTTAGATAAAAGTTTTTTAGACATGATGTCAAAACATAATACATAAAAACTTTATAAAATGGATTTCACTAAAATTCAAAACGTTTGTGTTTGAAAAGACACTGTTAAGAAAAAAAAAAAAACACAAGACACAGACTGAGAAAAAAATGTATATATCATATTTCTGACAGGGTTTCACCATGTTGGCCAGGCTGGTTTTCAACTCCTGGCCTCAAGTGATCTGCCCACCTCAGCCTCCCAAAGTGCTGGGATTATAAGAGACAGCCACCACACCTGGCTCAGCAGCTTCTGAATATGTTAAATTTTAATGTACCATATGGCCCAGTGATTCCATGTCTAGGTATCTACCTAACAGTAAAAGATATGTCTACACAAAGACTTGCACTTGAATATTCATAATAGAATTATCATAATATGCAAAGACTGGAATCAAAGCAAATGTTCACCAACTGATGAACTGACTAAACAAAATGTGGTATATCCAGATGATGGAATATTATTCAGCAATGAAAGGAACTGAGTTCTGACAAATTCTGCAATATGGAAAACATCAAAAACATTACACTAAGTGAAAAAAGACAGATACAAAAGACCACATAATGTATGGTTCCATTCATATGAAATATTTAGAACAGGCAAATCTATAAAATCAGACAGTGTATTACTGGGTGCCTGAGACTAAGGTAGGGAAGGAATGCAGAAGTGGATTGGGAATTATCTGCAAATTAATATGAAGCATCTTATTGGGGTGATAAGGTTTTAAAAGTGAGTTGCGGTGATGGTTGTGAACTCAAGAAATTTACTGAAAATCCTAATATAGATAAATGTTATGGTAATATAAATTATATCTTTATTCTTAATTTTTTTTAATTTCTAATTTCTATGGGTACATAGTAAGTGTATATATTTATGGGGTAGATGAGATATTTTAACGCGTGCATGCAATGTGTAACAATAACATCAGGGTAACTGGGGTGTCCATCATCTCAAACATTTATCTTTCCTTTTTGTTACAAACAATCCAATTATACTCTTGAATTATTTTTAAATGCACAATTAAATTATTGACTATAGTCACCCTGTTGTGTTATCAAATACTAGACCTTATTCAATCTTTCTACTTTTTATACATATTAACCATTCTCTTAATTATATCTTAATTTATTGTATTTCCTAAATTCATTTATAAACACTAGGAAGGTTTATAAATATAGTTAGGAGTTATAATCAGATCTCTACTGTCCATCTTAATTCAAGAGAACAGCCATATGCAAAATCCCAAACTCTAAATTATCTTAAGGGATTTATCATTGCATTTGTTATAAAGCATGGTTTCTGACTTATTATTGAATGTGAACTTTTTCTAGATTCAGTTAATTTGCTTCTAACAATTTTGCTATGAAAGGAAAGCCTTATTCAAGAGGACTTAGAATTAACCCAGTTTCCTTTTCCTTTTCTGTTTTGCCCACTCAATTGTTCTTTTCTCCTACCTGAGGTTCAAATTTAAGCAGAATGACTGTCCAAAGTTTTACAGGGCTGGAAGATCTTTATTCTACTTTTGGTTCTTTCATGAACTGTGGGGATATAATATAATTCACCTATCTAGTTTTCCTTACATTTTTATTTCATAATACAAGACTCATCTGTAAAGTAGAAAAGAGCAACTTTTTTTTTCTAGGCAGGTATAGATTTATTGCTTGAGTTATAAAAAGTTGTGTGTTCTAAGAATTGTTAATGGAGGGAACAAATTATACACACAGAAACACACACACATGTATCTTACTACTACTAAATGTCCATAGATTTTATTAATATGAGATAATCATTATTGAATTCTTAATATAAACTTTTTTCAATAAATAGATTCATGAGTGTGAATGATTATATAATTGGGATTATCATACATATATTCTGATAATATCATAAATATATCCTGATACGCCCAAATTTGGAACCACTAAACTAAGTATTTCTAAAGCCATCTTCATCTCTAATTCATGCCTTTAGGCTTCTTTGCAATATACAAGTTAAATTCACTAAAGGTGATGTGGCATTTTGGAAACTTGCAGTTAAGCCTAGAGATACAGTTATTCTCAGTATATGTGAAATTATCCCAATGCAGATCATTAGAGTTTGAAGTATTTGTACTTTGAATTTCTTTCATTATTGGGCAAAGAGTGAAAAGTTTGCAATGCATGGTTATAATATCCAAGCCAAAAATGATAATCAGCTAGTTAGAACACTACAATTTAAATTGGAAGTAGAGGAAATGTTCTTAGCCAGTGTAGCAGGCAGAATTCTTCAAAAATCCCCACTCCGGAGTACATTCTTTGCACAATCCCCTCCCCTGGAGTGTGCGCCTGTGAATGTGAGGGGATATCACACTGTGATTAATCATGTTACCTGAAAAAAGTGAAGGAATTTTGTAGATGTAGTCAGGATTCCTAATTGGTTGACTCTAAATTCATCTTAGGCGAGATTATCTTTACTGAGCCTGATCTAATCGGGTAAACCCTTTAAAAGAGTATCTACAAGTCAGACAAGGAAGAAGTCAACAGAGACCACTCCCCTCTTGGCTTTAAGCAAACTGCCTTTTTGTGACCTGGCAGGAGATGAGGGCTTCGGTCCTACAACCTGAACGAACTGAATTCTGCCTACAACCAATGAATTTGAAAGAGAGCCTTAGAGGAGATGCAAAATGCAGCCCTGCCTACATTTTTATTTCATCCACATGAGATTCTAAGCAGAGAACCTAGTTGATCTGTGCCTGGATTCCTGACCAACAGAAACTGAGATAATGCATTTGAGATTTTTAAGCTATCAAATTTATGGCAATTTGTTATGCAGTGATACAAAAGGACCACGATCAGATTTAAGCAGGATAAAGAACAGTGTTCCAAAAAGGCCCAGGTCAGTTCCACTTCCTCAAATCCACTGTTTATAGTTCAATGTTATAGTTCAGGGTTGACCAAGGTATACAGCAGTGTCCTCAAAGGCCAACCAGGGGTTGACTGATTAAGATCTCAGCACTTTATGTTATAGCTCTTGCTGACACATGATAGAAGGTTGGAGATAGCGAGGAGAGATTGGTAGTAAAAGGTATCCTGCCCTCCCTATGACAGAGGCTATGAGAGGGATGACAGAACTCATCTGTCTATGCTCACCTGTAATTCCCCCAACAAATTCCCTTTACACAACCACCTAGAGGAATGGGTACCCCTTTGTCTTACATTTGCATAGCTTTAGGGAGCAAATTTGGTGGCTGTTCCTGGAAAAGTTGAGTTTTTCTCAACTACATTGACTTGGTGGCTTTACTCTAGAAAGAGTAGCTGCTAACAACCTTAAATAACTAAAAATAGAATGCAAAATAAACTCTCTGACTGATTGAGCATCCTGATCCTATGATAGTATCGCTATCTCCTTAGCTTCCCTCCAAGGCTTTGTTTCCTAAACTTCATGGGCGATACTTATTCCTGTAGCTTTGCAGAAACTAAGCCAAAATGAAGAGCTTCTTCTGAATCATTCCCTACTCTAGACAGCCATTCCTGCTTGTTTGTTCAGAGGAGCTTACGGCCACCTTGGCCAGAGCCTCCACGCAGGGAAGACAGCTATCAGCATGAAGGATGGGTACTGTGTCCTGGCTGAAGGCTGGCTTCAGCATAATTGCCCTACCTGGGATTTTGTCCATTATAATGAATTGCTTTGGAGGAAAAGATCAAAAGGTAGAGAAATCATCAAGAGGAAGAATACATCTGTTAAAAACTGCCACCAAAAATGTTATAAAGTGTTTTTGTTTACTAAATCTTCCAAGTCTGAAACTGGTTCAAGGATAATTTAGCAGCCTTTGTGAGAAAAGAGAGAAAGGAAGACCAAATAATCCACCAAAACTAATTAAAAAATAAAACACGCATACAGAATGGAATTATAGATGATTTTGTGCAGCATAAATGTCTAAAACCTGTTTATAAGTATTGGTACACACGTTAAGAGTGTCTCTGTGTATGGATTTAAGACAAAAAGATTCCAACAATGCAGAGAAGTGCTTTACATAAGCACATGTGATCCCAACTTAAAGTTGTTTCTAAAAGATTTTAATTCTTGGCTTTGTACTTGATTGCAAGAGATTCAAATGAACAAATTTGGTGTAAGTCCTAGGAATGCTCTCTGCTCTTCAGCAACTACTCTCTAATTTTCAGCAATTACATTTGTATCCCCCATTGTGATCCTGTAATATAAGATACACATTAGAAAAGGGGAGGGAAAAGCCTGTAATTTCATAAGCTTTGGAGATCACAGATTGGGCACCTGCTTTATTATACAATATGTTGATGCTAAATTTTATTCCTCAAAACAATTCTGATTACAGGTAGAATGTAATAGAACTTTCTATCCTGTGAATAGTCACAGGATAGGAAATACACATATAATACTTAATCATGAAACACCAAATGTGTATTTGCTGAAAGGGACTTGCAGTATACATATACAGTACTTAGCATGAAACACTAAATACACATTTGCTGGAGTTGTAAAATCAGGCTGGAATTTGTAGGAAGTAAAACAATTGCTCTACAAACTCATGACCAAGATGACTAATCATAAACATGTTCTCAAGAAGCCACAAGAGCCTTTCTTTCTTCTTCTGTGTCTCACCCTTACATCCTCTTGCCTCCTTCCCCACTATGCAAAAAGACAAATAGTTCTTTAGAACCCCCCAGCAAAAGCCCAGGAAACTGGACAAAGAGTGACAGGCTTAGGGCAGGAAGGGGGAAGCCCCTGCCAGAGTTGCAAATAGGTCTCTTTTTCTTGGGTTTGCATAGAAAGTCCTCTGAATGAGCTTGCTGTGGCCTGCCCCTTACCTTCTCACACATCGTTAATATAGGCAGTAGGAAAAGTGCACACAGAAGGGTTTAGAGGGAGAAGGGAGGACTATGGGAAATTTACTAAAAAATTAATGAATCTCCTTCTGGTAGGATAAAGGCAGTTCTTGATTGTTTGCACCAATGCTGGAGGGCAGTAAGCAGATAATTAAGGCACAAACAAGGTTTTCTTAGCCCCAAACACAGACAGCCCCGAAGGCCCTTACCAAAACCATTTCCCTCCTGCTTTAGCGACTGATTATGGCTTTAACTGCATCATCTCCATCATCAATGGGAGGGCAAGCTGCTGCTAGGAGCAAAAGCTAAGGCTGGCTTTCCTGCACAGCAGAAATGCTTGGCATTTCACAGGGGCCTGGCATCTGAGTCTCATTCAGCCATCCTGTTTTCTCTGAGATCCAGGCTGTATGGACCTGGGCTTATTCCTGGGCTTATTTGTGTTTGGTTTATGAATAAGATTAAGTGTGGAGTGATCAGACGATGCTCTCTGCAGACCGCCTGGGGCAGAGCAGCTAGAGTCCTTAGGGAAGCTTCCAGCTTCATCTTTCAGGGGCTCCCCTTAAGCCCAGTAACTCCCTCCCTGCTCCTACCCTAGGTCTGAGAATTCTCATGCTGCTCCTTAGAATTCTAAAAACTCATGACATCTGGCACTCAGCTAGGCCAGACGTTTGCTTTCAAGAAGGATTCAAAGACAAATGTTTTAACCCAAAGGAGTAACTCTCTAAGGGTTCCATGTTAGACACTGTGATATTCTGTAGGTGGAGAAAACTTTATGGTATGAGAAGAATAAGCTGCCAATTATTCTTCTTTTCACATTACCAAGGATACATGCTTTCGCTCTTGTTTTAATAATGAGTCTTATTTTAATAATAAGATTGTAATTGTAAGCCACCTCGAAAATCTATACATCTCTCATTAGTCATTTTATTTATTTACTTTTCTAATCCTCAAGGGGTTGTTATGATACAGGCCCATGGGACACCAGAATACCTTTATTTTATGGAAGAACAAACTGAGGCTGGAAACAGAATTATGCAAAATGACGACTTAAAACGTGCATACATACATGTTTATACATGTCTTTTTAATAGAAAATATATAGCCATCAAAATCTGGGGAAAAATTATAGAGACATTCAGAAATAAACGAACCAGAACATCACCCCCAGGTATTTCTGCTATGGACATATCGATGAATTTTCTTCCCGTCATATTGTCTATGACTTGGTTTTAATTCCTGGTGTTTTGAATTCATACCGTTTGCATAATTTTGTATCCTTATGTTTTTAAGTAATGTTAAGAATGTAAACACATCAATACTTGTTTTCACAAAAATATATTTCCATGAATGAACATGCCTTTGAATGCTAGACTGTTTCTCTGATTTTTAAACTTTAGATCTTTTCTGGTGTCACATTAATATAATACTGTCTCCAAAATCTTTGTATCTTTATTGCTTAAAAAAAAATAGTTAAATGCAGTCAACCAATGTTCTGAAGAATATTGTTAGATTCAAATCTTTAAAGTATGTTTGGAAGTTGGTTTTAGGTGAGTTGTTTTGAAAATATCTACGTTTTACCTTGACTTGGTTTAGTTTTTTTTTCCTTGATGTAAGCACATCTAGTTTACATTTTCACAAAAGTTATTAGAGGTGTGCCGTTTTATTAATTCTCTAAAAATCTGTCCAGTATATTCCATGAAGGCATGAATCAGAATAAAATTACAAGCTAAAAATCATTCTGAAACGTTTCTTTATAAAATGCTTATTGTGTGTGTCATCTACGTTGTTGTGTTTTTAAATATCTATGCTACGTGAATGGGCATAGCTCACCCAATAACTGAAAAGATTTTTTGTGGGGACACAAGGACCCTTCTTTTAGGTACAGAAACTACAGCATCTGCATAGTGGAGCTAAACTTAAACAACAGTCTTGCCAAGAATTTGGAGCACAAAGCAGACAGGAATATTCTACACACACACACCCTATTCTGCTTCATGTCTCTGATGTTCTAACTTGACTTTACTTATTTGCAAACTTGGAAATATAGGCATTCTCTCTCTCTCTCTCTCTCTCTCTCTCTCTCTCTCTCTCTCATGGAGTCACAATTCTCAAGCATTGAAATACTTTAAACATTAACATATTTTAATGTCATCTCAAAGAGTGAGGAAATATTTAGTGATCTTGTGGACAATTTTTATTTTCTGTAAACTTCCCCAATCCTGACATTTACCTTCCGAGGTAACTATGCACTTGATTTATATTATTTATTTTTCTGCATTCTTTGTAGCTTCCCCCCCCACCGCCCCCACAGACAACTGTGTGTCCCAGCGTTACAATACATGTGTGGACAAAGAAGCTTTCTGTCCAGAGAGAAATTAAACATTCCGATGGCTTTTCTCACCAAGTCCTGACACAGAGTGACCCTTGGCATCTCATTTGTGGGCGAGTGTTGAAGATGGAGAAGAGATAACCTGACGCAAATCTCAGCCTGTTGTTCAGGCTGCCTTGTGCAGTCCTGAAAAGTACAACATTTAGAACATTTATGATCTGTAAAATTTATCCTCTAGGGCTGAGCCCACAATTTTTGGCCAATAATTATATGTGAAAGTGAAATACAAAGGTCGCCACTTGGAAGCAGTATTGCTGAGTTCTTCAGAAACAAATGGCAATTTTAATCAAGCTACCTACATTTGGGCGAGCGTCCAGACTATTTGGCTTTTTACTCCTCTCCCCTTCCAAACTTACCTTCCTAAAAAACGTTTGAGAGTAAATAAAACAATGATGTATTTAAAGACCTTAAGCCCTTGTTCGCCTTGGTATTCTTTTTCCTTAGTTACCTGCGTGACAGCTTTCAATTCTGCCCTGAGGTGCAAACTTGATTCCATTCAAAGGAAAAGGAAACCAAAACAAACAACAAATAAAAAGTAACTGAGGAGTGTCTCCAAAAACCACTACTGAAAACCTAGAGTATCTGCAGTTCAAATACGATCCATTATCGCCATCTGCTGGCTGTATTTTGGTTTTTTAAAAGTAAAGAACTGGCACACATGTACAAATGTTACTGTGTTTTGATGCGTTGACTGTCCAACATTCAAATTCAGTGTGTTTTTGACACCTGTATTTAGCTGAGTCTCCACAGTTTATAATTTGCTGGAGGGTTTGACATGTAGGGAGTCATCACAGTCAAGATGAAGTGGAGACTGGGGCCAACGGCTGCATTCCTCAGGGAGGACTTCTGTCAAAGGACAGCACGCGGCACTGGCTCTCAGAAAGTGGCTGTCTCTGAGGACTCAGTGTGTTTCTTCTCTTTGATGAAAGCAATAATGACTCAACTCCATGGATGTAATTGTCTCCCTCTAGAATTACTTTTTTTGAGTGTTCAGGGCTCCCTGATGGTATTTGGTTTGTTGGTTTGTTTGCTTGTTTGTTTGTTTGAGATGGAGTTTCACTCTTGTGGCCAAAACTGGAGTGCAGTGGCGGGATCTAGACTCACGGCCACCTCCACCCTCCTGGGCTGGGTTCAAGTGATTCTCCTGCTTCAACCTCCCTAGTAGCTGGGATTACAGGCATGTGCTACCTCCCCCAGATACTTTTTGTGTGTTTAGTAGAGAGGGAGTTTCACCGCATTGGCCAAGCTGGTCTCTAACTCCTGACCTCAGGTGATCTGCCCACCTCAGCCTCCCAAAATGCTGGGATTACAGGCGTGAGCCACTGTGCCCCGCCTCCCCGATGGTTTTCTTTTTTTTTCTTTTTTTTTTTTTGAGATGGAGTCTTGCTCTTGTTGCCCAGGCTGGGGCGCAGTGGCGTGATCTCCGCTCACTGCAATCTCCACCTTCCAGGTTCAAGCGATTCTCCTGCCTCAGCCTCCAAAGTAGCTGGGACTACAGGCGCCCGCCACCACACCTGGCTAATTTTTGTATTTTTAGTAGAGATTGGGTTTCACCATGTTCACTAATACACTCCCACTTCAAAAGGCGTGCCTTGGCTAACAGATCAAGGTTTCCCCAAATATAACATTAACCAACCTATTTGGATTCTCTTACCCACAATAACCTCACAATAACCCTAGGAGGTAGCTATTATTAATTGTGTTTTAAACATGAGGAAACTCAAATCCAGAGATATTGATGACAGAAATGCTAAGCGACAGAGTAAGAGCAGTGCCTGCGTGGAAATTCACTTCCAGTACCACACCTTCACCACAAAGGCTGCCATCGGGGCTCTCCAGGTAACGCTGTTTGTGCATGTCTAGTGTGCAGCTAACAGAATTCCCTTTTCTCAGCTGGGAAAGAGGAGTGATGGAATCACTTCCCATTCCCACGTCATTGCCACAAAACTTCTTCTTCGAAATTTGTCTCCAGAATCACTTATTCAAAAAGCCCTTCTGAATTTTCCTTTCTCTCCGAGTATTCAGAATATGTCTTCCCTATAAAATTACATTTGGCAGCTTGTTTTCTTGGCATCCCTCTAATATTCACCAAGATTATATTTATTTGACTTTACTGTCAGAGTATACTTTGGAGGAGACAAAAGTGATTATTTTTCTTCTAATGCTGTTGTATAAATGCTATGGCAATCTAGTATCTCTCATACACAGGGATATGTCCAGGTCTTAGGAAAAACTCACTTGCACATATCTGAGTTATTAGGCCCCGTGAGCCAATTATATTTCTATTTTCTGTTCTGTAACTTTGTGTACAACAATAATTTAAAGTAGCTTCCCAGGGATATAAAATGTTCTCTAAGAAACTGACAAATCTATATTTACTTACGTTGCCCCACAACCTGCACATTCTTTTTCTTCAAATTCATTTTCATTTTCGTTCGATCTTTCCTTTCCTTCAGATTCAATAACTTTGCAGGTGGTGTTCGCCTGAATCAGGTGTCAAAACAGAGTCTGCGTTTCAAGGTGATTATTAGGAATCAAGCCCTGTGGAAGACACAGGGGAAGCTGAGCTGTGACGGTGGCCCGCAGAAGCCTCCCCAACCCTGCCGGGAGCTCTGGAGTGAATATTGTTCTGTCCACCAGAGTCGGGCCCCAATGAGCAAACACGGCTAGGCCTTTGCACCCCCACTTCATTCAGGATCAGGCTGTGTGGGTTGCCCCAGGAAGAGGTTCACTCAAAGAAGAGGACCCTGAGGAGGTGACAGTGAGGCTATCTGCCAACTCTACTCCCTGCAGCTGGGCAGTGAGGCCTTCCTTGCTCGGATTCTTGGTGGAGAATCTCCCTGTTGATGACTGTGGCCCGAATTTTCCCCAGAGCTCACACAGTGCTCTTTCTTTCTTACAATCCATGTCATACAAGCTGAGCTTTTGCATGCAAACAGGGACTATTTACTGATGCACATACTCTGTCTTCTCAGTGGAGAATTTGCCAAAACACAAAAGAGCTACCTCAGCATCCATAATCTGCATGTGACGCTGAACCTCCAAGGAGCTGACCCATGAAAAAGAGGCATGGCAAAGAAGAGCCTTACCTCTTCATTTCCAGAAACATTTCTATGGGGCTTTCAAATGTTCCTTTAGTTCCTCCTAAGGAGTAAGATAAGGGCCCATACTTGCATCCTCAGGAAGAGGAGGGTAAGTGTCTGCTTCCCCCACCCTGCCATAAGATAATTCCCTGACTCTATGCCTGCATCACTTCAGGTCCTCTGAGAAGCAGACACCTACAGGGAAATCGACATGTGAACAACATATTGGAAAAAAATTCCTGTGAAGGATAAACAGAGCAGCAGGGAAAGACTTCGGTCTACAATGCAGTTTTGATACCTGAGAAAGACCAGAGGAGGGGAATTGGGTGAGCCTGAGAGCACAACACAGCTCTGGGAAAGCCTTGGCCAGGCCGATGCACAGCTCCAATATAGAGATTGTCCATTAGAGGGAGTCCCAGGATAATCCAATTCTATTTGCTTTACTATGCTCAGTAATAATCTGGAGACAGCCTAGAAGTCATGCATCCTCTGTATGAGTACTGTTGTGGCTCCTGAAGGTGCAGCAGCAGCTGGATACTGTCAGCTGATAGACACGAAAGGTTGTTTTCAGAAGGGACATGAGCAGTATACTCCTGGGACTGCTACAATATGCTCACTATTGCAGCACCAAGTCCTCAAGAATGGGTTCATAATTGTCACTGGTCAGGCTGCCATATAAAACAAACAAACGAAAAACCCATAGGCTGGGTGGTTTAAACAACATTGATTTTTCACAGTTCTGAAGGCTGGGAAGTCCAAGATCAAGGCAGTAACATACTCACTGTCCAGTAAGGAGCTGCTTCTTGGTGTGCAGATGTCTTTCTCTTTTTTTCTTTTCTTTCCTTTTTTTTTGGGGGGGCCCGGGGTGGGGATGGAGTCTCACTCTGTCACCCAGGCTGGAGTGCAGTGGCATGATCTCGGCTCACTGCAACCTCTGCCACCCCAGTTCAAGCAATTCTCCCTTCCTCAGCCTCCCAAGTAGCTGGGATTACAGGCTCCCACCACCATACCTGGCTAATTTTTACTTTTTGTTTTTAGTAGAGGCATTGTTTTGCCATGTTGGCCAGACTAGTCTTGAACTCTTGACCTCAGGTGATCCACCTAACTCAGCCTCCCAAAGTGTTGGGATTACAGGTATGAACTACCACACCTGGCCTGTTCATCTTTCTCATTGTACCCTCACATAGCAGAGAGCAGAGAGACAGAAAGCAAGTGTTCTGGTGTCTGTTTACAAGGACACCAATTCCATTCAGGCAGGTTTCACCCTTATGACTTAATCACATTCCAAAGGCCTTGCCTCCTAGTACTATCATATTGTTGGTTAGGATTTCAACATATTAATTTTAAGAGAACACATTCAGTCCATAGCAATAGTGAACTTAAAAGAATATACTAAGAAAGTTTTTTTTTAAATTTCTCTTTTATACCTGCTTAATTCCTGATCCTAAAGAAGGGTCTCCAAGCACACTCCTCAAATTGATACTGGATGCAATAGAAACTTAAATCAACAGATCAGTAAAGAAATAGCATCTCTTTTTCTTTTTTCTTTTTTTTTTTTTTTGAAACTGAGTTTCACTCTTGTCGCCCAGGCTAAACAATGGCGTGATCTTGGCTCACTGCAACCTCCACCTCCTGAGTTCAAGTGATCCTCCTGCCTTGGCCTCCTAAGTAGTTGGAACCACAGAGGCACATCATCATGCTTAGCTAATTTTTAAAATTATTTTTAGAAATGAGGTCTTCCTGTGTTTCCCAAGCTGGTTTCAAACTCCTGGGCTCAACGGATCCTCCCACCTCCCAAAGTGCTTATATTATAGGTATGAGCCACCATGCCCAGCAGAAATAGCATCTTAACCACTGGAATGAGATAAGCATTTTTAACCACCGTGACGCTAGTGAGAACTCAGCACCACCTCAATTACATAAAATTACAAAAATATTTAATGTAGAGCGACTATGGGCCGGATATGCTGTGGGATCAGCCAAACCAAGTTAAATCAGGCAAAATCTTGACAGGTCTGTAGGGTTTGACATCCTTGGTAAATGAAGGATTATATCTTGTTGCTGATTTTTGTGCTTCCAAACATTTCTATCTTTTCATTTAGTATGTTACTATAATATTTCTCTCTCTTTGTTTCTGTCAAAGCAATATCCATAGGTCAGGATACTGAAATAATGCATAAAAGCTGGTGATGAAAAGATGCCTCTTCTGCCTTAATTCCATTTTTAAAGTGACTGTCTCTAAGCTCCTTTTTCTGAAGTGATTATTCCTATCCATTTCTGTTGGACTCTTTTTGGTATTTCATTCAAATCTCCAAATACTATGTTTCTACTAATGTCTCCAGAACTACCAAGTATCTCTTGCCTGTTTGCTATGTTGAACTCCACTAATATGTTACCAATGTGTTAGTAATGCAAAGCTGTATTAACTAAAAATGTGTGCAGTTTTCAAACATACCACCTTGAAAGAGTTTCAGTACTATCCCGGGGGGGAAGTCAGAGTGTATCTCTCTAGGGTCTTGGGATCTACACTGGAGCAGTGTAAGCAATTGAGATTGGGCATTAATTGTTACATTGTGAGACGAAGGTCTTACTATGGTTCTGGGTAAGAAATTTTTGTTTGATAAGCAAAATGTTTCCCTAGGTGAGCCAATGAGGCAACTCTTGTCTCAAAATAATTGACCTGCTGGAATTTCCTGAAGGCAATAGTAAAATTATTCATTGAATAATCTTATTTTTCTTGGGCAAAGTTTCTCTGGTACAAACAACTAAGTCATGTTGACAAAGGTCGTCTTGGGTTTTTTGCCTCAATAGCTAAGTAATGTTGATGCAGGTGGCTGTGGTTCTCAGCTTCGTGGATACTTAGCCCTTGTAGCTCCCACTACTATCTTCCTTTCTTACCTCTTTTCGGTAGTTATATCCCTGTTTTCAAGTTACCTTGTAATTATTTTTGGTAACTTGAAATAGCTTTCATCACTTGGCCTATTCTGTTCTAGCCATTTTAGCCCTTGACTCTCACTCTGTAAGATGAGTTATTAAGATCTCTACTTTTTCTACTTTTCTTCCTGCTTCCTTCCTACCAATTTCCATCAGCTGGGCTGTGTGCCAAGGTGTAAAACATTTGCATTATGCTTTTAACCATAATTACATTTTCTGAGCTGTCACTAATGATTGAGTCAACAACTTTAAAATAACAAGTTATATTTACATGAATATAATAAGAATGGTACTTTTATACAAACATTTGACTATGTGCGGGGCACATATTTAAGTTCTGTCTGCATATTGATTTCAACCTAATACTAGACACTATTACTAGCTCAGTTTTGCAAATGAGGAAGCCGGGGCACAGAGAGGTTTAGTATCTTGCCCTCAGTGGTTTGCTGACTACTCTTTTAAAATGCCATGCCTTTCTTCTCTTCCCATGCACCCTAATTCTGCCATGCCTCAGTTTGTTCATTTCACAGGGGTTTTTCTTACTCTAAGTTATCCCAGAGGCTGGTCTCAGTGTTTTGAACTTCTCCCAACTCTTTACCGCAACGGTTCCTACTTACCATGCAGATACCAGCTAATACCAGTTCCTCAGAGAGGTCGTCTCTAACACTGTATCAGAAGGTTCTTCTTCTTCTTCTTTTCTTTTCTTTTCTTTCTTTTTTTTTTTTTGAGACAGAGTCTCACTCTTTCGCCCGGGCTGGAGTGCAATGGCGCAATCGCAATCTTGGCTCACTGCAACCTTCACCTCCCAGGATCAAGCAATTCTCCTGCCTCAGCCTCCCAAGTAGCTAGGATTACAGACACCTGCCACCATGCCCAGCTAATTTTTGTATTTTTAATAGAGACATGGTTTCACCATCTTAGTCAGGCTGGTCTCAAACTCCTGACCTCAGGAGATCCACCAACCTTGGACTTCCCAAAGTGCTGGGATTACAGGTGTGAGCCACGGCAACCAGCCAGAAGATTCTTCTATTGTCTCTCTCATAGCTTCCATTATGTTCTTTCCTGGAAGTCGGTGTAATTTTTAAATTCTTTCTGTGAGCATCAGTATACCACCTCTTTTTCCTTCTTGACAATGAGATGCATGATGTCTTATTTACTTTAGTATGCTCATAGTCTAGGATAGTGTTTGGCACTTAGGAATTACTTAGTTTTCTTCACAAGTAATGGACTTTAAAGGCTCAAAAACATAATTCGACTGTCTAGTTAAATATAAGGCTATTAGAATGAAAATACTATTATTGGTCATTCAGTGAAGAATAGTGGAATAAATTTGCATAAAATCTAAGATCCACAATAGAAATTAATTTTAATGCATCTCGACATTCACTTGCTTTCCTGAAATTTGACTCATAGAAGTGTGATAAATAAAGGACAGGCGAATAAGCTTCTGGACCGTAAAGCAGGATAATCATCCACATTTGTAAAGGTCTTGCACTTTGAAATATTTTCACAGTGCATTTTATTCCATTGATCCCTTCCAGTGACATTATAATGTCATAAAGTACCTTATTCAGGATTGCACAAACTACACGTGGCAGCAAGGAAACATGGTTTTTCTTTTCTCTGTCCAGTGTTCTTTCTTTGGAGTTTTGCTATTGTCGTCCAGAATGGAGTGCAATGGCACAATCTCAGCTCACTACAACCTCCACCTCCCAGGTTAAAGCCATTCTCCTGCTCAGCCTCCCAAGTAGCTGGGATTACAGGCACCTGCCACCACACCCAGCTGAATTTTGTATTTTTAGTAGAGACAGGGTTTCACCATGTTGGATAGGCTGGTCTCGAACTCTTGACCTCAGGTGATTCACCAGCCTCGGCCTCCCAAAGTGCTGGGATTACAAGCCTGAGCCACTGTGCCCACCCTGTGTCTGGTGTTCTTACTCAGGCCTTCCCACCTTCCCCTTTCTAAATTCAAATTCTGAAGCAGCATTCTCCAAAGGACTGTCTTGCCTTTAACAATGGAAATGTTTTCCTGTTACCATCAGTCATTTTGACTTGTCTGTAGCATTTAAAACATTCTCATTTCAACAATAGTAACTTTGATCTCTTAGTCATGTATTTGATAAAGAACAAATAAATTATTCAAACAATGGAGTGGAGCCTTGATGTCACATTAGGAAGCTTAGATGAGGGAGCAGCTGAGTTTCTAACTCAGGATACTTTCACTGAGGAGCATCAGCACTTGTGTATACTCCTAGGAAACTACCACAGTAAATTGTTAGTGTGTTTATATTTCAGAACATTCATTTACTCACTCATTGATGCATTCCATAAAGAGCTGTGCAAAAAGGATTTTATTTCCTAAGAGATTCAAACTCTTTGAATCTACCTTTGCACTTATGATCATCCTGTATATGAGATTGCGTTCAATAACTATAGTTTTGCTGCTGCATTAATTGGTTGATTTTGGACTTGGGCTACAAGAACTATTCTGTCTTAAGCCACATTTCCTAGAAGTAGAATCTGAGGTGGGAATTGGAGTATAAATGATTTCTTGGGGGAGTGCTCTCGAGAAATGGAGTGAAGGGAGCAAATGAAACAGAGGGTGAAACTCAACAAGGTTGTATGCTCAGCAGGAAAGCTTCAGCTGATGCCAGGGAAAGCCCAGGAGCACTCACTGTACCACAGAGTCTGTCCTCCCTGAGGCAAGGGGGCTGGCCCATTGCACATCCTTGCAAGTCAGTCTTTGGCTACTGGTTCCTGGAAGAGAAGAGGACACTTGTGAGCCATCAACAGTCAACACTCTCAGCATATGGGGGCATGGATGCACAGCCTAGTACAGGGAATTGGACTTGCGCATCAACAAAACTTGGTACTCTTTCCATATAAGTGCAAGGGTTCATCCTTTAAAATGTGAGAAATTCACTTACCTCTCTGAAACATCAACCATCAGCCTCAGAATGACATAGGACTATAATTAAAATCTAATAAGTGTAAAGTAAGTTTAGGATAAGCATCTTCATGTTTGAGTGATAATAAGTCATGTATGTGTCAATGCAATCTTACACAAATTGCACCATATAATTAGTTTCATTTTTAAACGTTCAAATTGGCATATCCCTCTTCTCACGTCATTCATAGTTTTTTCAAGTACACTTAAGCAGATTATTATACAGGGATAAGCATTTGGGAGTTCCACAGAAATGTGAGCACATATGCAATTGCAGGAAGCTGAGGAGGAAAAATGGCCCAAATTAAGAACTTCCAGTTATCCCCAGTCACGAGAGCAGAGTTTCTTTGAGATAAAATGAGACATTCAATTAGGAAATAAAGGTAGAGCCTCAATTATGACAGGACTTGAGTAATATAAAAATAGTTTCACTATTATCTTAAGGAAAATAAGTGCTAGGTTCCTTGAGCTGCCCTTACAAATTACCATAAACTGGGGGGCTTGAAACAACAATAATTTATTATCTCACAGTTCTGGGGACTAGAAGTTTGCAATCAAGATATCAGCAGGGCTGCATTCCCTCCAGAGGCTCTAAGAAAGAATCAATTCCTTACTTCTTTCAGCTCCTGATGACTGTGGGCAATCCCCAGCTGTGAGAGGATCTCTCTCGGCTCTGTCTTCAGATTGTCTTCACTGGGAATCTGTCTCTGTTTTTCTGTTATAAAGATAGTTGTGATGGTATTTAGGACCCACCCTGATAATCCAGGATAATCTTCTCATCTCAAAATGCTTAACTTAATTTCATCTGCAAAGACCCTTTTCCCAAGGGTCCCATGCACAGGTTTTCAGGATGGGGATGTGGATATATCTTTGGGAGTCATTATCAGCCTACTATAGTGGAAAATTTATAAAACTATTTAAATCAAAGCCCCAGTATGATCAAATTTATGTTTTAGAGATTAAAAAAAAAAAACAAAACTCCACAGGCCTTATAGAATATGAATTAGATGGAGTTCATACCAAAGTGAGGAAACCTTCCAGGAGGTCTGGTCAATCATTCAGATTGACTAATGGTGAGAGATTGTATAAAGACATTGGTCTTTGGGAAGGAGAAAAGTGGCCAGAGATATAATTGGCAGCATGAAGGGACAGATTACTATATGAGTGAGAGAGATCTAGGAGCCAACGATGATTCCCAGGCTTCTAGACTGTGCAACTGCAGGATGGTCTTTTGTTCATTGAGGTTGGTCATATACAGAGGAGGACCAGGCCTGGCAAAAAAGGATTGTAGGTTCCATTTTGGCAGAGGTACAGGAGGTATGTAGCAGAAGAGGAGACAAACCAGTGAGATCATAACAGATCTGTCCAGAAGATGGCTCTCATACCTTTCCTTTGTTTCCAGTTTCCAACTTAGTTGGAAAAATAATTGCAAGTTTACAATGACCCAACACACTGACACATGGCTGAAACGTCTCCCTATAGAGTGATAAACACATGTCCTATCATGTAGAAATTATTTCCTATGTTTCCTCCCTAGGGTATCAGGATATTGCATCTTGGTGCCAAGATTCTACATTAAACAGAGGGAGTTGTATTGTACATGTAGTGCATAGCTGTACTGATCCTTGGCAGCCTACTTACAGTTTGTGGATGGGTGAATTGCGGTGTGACTAAGATAAGCAAGTGGAGATGTCTAAGACACACCCAAGTATTCGGTACCTGCTGATGTCATCTAAAGACATTTTTTAAGAATGCACATTCCATTGTAGCAGCTCAAAAGTCAATAAAACCCCTGATACATATTTGGAAGAGTTTAAGGAGATAAAACAAAGCAAAAAAAAAAAAAAAAGCACCTTCTGTTCTCCTCCTTACCTTCAACTAAGAAAAAAGACATAAGAATCAATTGGATAAAAATCAAAATATTGCTTCTATTACCAATAAAGCTGGATTTGATAACATAAATTATGTGTGAATTAACAGACTTCCTAATAATTCTCTGAAGTATATTCCTTGAGACAACCTGAAAACCAAAAGAGAGTTTGGGTCTTGAAGCAGACACATTGGAATCTCCTTGGAACACTTGTAACATGTGTTCCCCTTCCAGCTTTACTGGGTTTTGCTTGGAACTCACAGTACATGTGGCTCTTCTGCAGCAAACTTCCTTGGGCTGCTGGAGCACTTTGCATGGTTTTACAGAGGCAAAAGTACCCAGAGCAGCCTTTGATCAATGGCAGACGGGGAAGAAATAAAAGTCCAGCTTCCTCAGACCCAGAACAACTTTGAGGTGGAACTCACAGTCTGTCCTTGCTACCCTTGTGGGCACTTCCCTTCTGGGGACTCAACTCTTGCTTGACTTCCTTCTATGTCTGTCCTGCTTCTCCTCCTCTCTTCCTGGCTCCCCTAGGTGCCTTACCTATGTAAATGGCGTGTGTATGCCTTCCCACCTCAGGGTTTACTTCTGAGAAACCCAACCCAACTCTGAGCCCTAGACCAGATGCAGTTCCTCAGAGTGCTGGCTTCAACTTTGGCACCTACAAACAGCTCTACTTTTTCATGCTAGGCCTTTCAATTCCAAAGCCTTCTAGATGTCATTTCTAAACTGGCAAGATTTCCACCCTTTCAAGCTGAGTGCATTCTCTTTTGGAAATCATAAAAACATCACAGATGGCCTTATGATATAAATAATTAGTGATGAAGACAATTATTGCTCATCTGTGATGAATCAAGCTCCTTTTTATTTAGTCAGCAACAAGCTGGACATAGTCATTACATAGCCCTTGAGTCTGTGCGGCCACACAGTTTATAAGTTTGTCCTGTATTTTTGCCGCATGGGGTCATGTGCTAAATATTTATATGAAATGTCACTATCATACACTCTCAGACTATCAGTTTCTATGTTAATATTTTTCTTGGCAATTGGTCACAGGCTCTGCAAGCAAAACTACAACCTATATTTATAATAGCTTTACATTTCAGTACTTTTCTTAATGTCTCATAAAAAGAAATTGTTCCTCTGACAATTTAACTAAGATACCCAAAAAAGCCAAACAAGTTTCAACATCTTCTTCAATGACTTCTTGTTGTTTTAATTTAGTTTTATGAAAACCTCTAATTTCATCACTCTCTCTGACCTTTATTGATTTAAGCTGGCGTGATTACCCTTTATAACTCAGTAAGTTTGCTTCAGAAGCACACACAGTCATATGTCACTTAACAAGAATATATTCTGCAAAATACATAGGCAATTTCATCATTGTGTGAACGTCAGAAAATGTACTTACACAAACCTGGATGTATAACCTATGATACACCTAGGCTATATGCTATAGCATATCACTCTTGGGCTACAAACTTGTGCAATATGTTACTTACTAAATACCGTAGCCAATTGTAACATAATGGTAAGCATTTGTGTATCTAAACATGTCCAAATATAGAAAAAGTACAGTAAGAACACTGTATTATAATCTTATGGGACCACTATCGTATGTGTGGTCTATTGTTGACCCAAACATCATTATGCAGCTCATGACAATACATAAAGATTTTCTTAGGTAAGACGATCAATAGAGAGCAAACTGGACTAGGAGTCAGAGAACCCAGCTGTCTTTCTGTATCTGCTTTAAATTGTTTAATGACCAAGAAAAAATTACCTAACTTTTAACTTTGTTTAATCAACTTTTGAAAAAATTGTTTTTACATCATGATTTCCAACATCTACTTTAGCTACAAAGTTTTCTGACTCTGAGAGCTTTAAACATACCTCATTGGACCAAATATACATCTGCCTTTGAAAAAAATTACTAATTAGCATTTATATTATCGGTTCTCAAAGTGTGATCACTGAATTAGCAATATCAGCATCGGCTGGGCATTTATTAGAAATACAAAATATAGGCCCCATCCTAGATCTACTGAATCAGAAACTCTAGGGATGGGGCTTAGCAATGTGAGGCCTGTCAAACTTGGAGACCCATTGATTTACACAAGTCAAAAACAATCATCATGGTAACAGGAACTGAGTTTTGCCAACAAGAGTGAGTAGTCCTCCAAATTACTCAATGTAGTTTCCCAATGGCTACCCAAGAGATTTTGATTCAGTAGAGTTGGAAGCGCTTCCAGGAATCTACATTTTAAATTAACAATACAGGAGATTTCAAGGACCAACTTTAGACAGTGATTACCTAAAGACAATAACTGAGCTACTGGTCCACCTCTCTGACAGTTGTCACAGAGTGAGTACTCAAGAGCTAATTAATGGAGGAAGAAAAAAAAAAGATGAGGAGGAGACAAACAGAGCAAGAGAGAGAGATGCATGTCATGTCAGTGTCATTTCCTCAAGGCTGGGAAGTCAAGAACAGTATCATTGCCCCTATTTGTCGCATGCTTATTGCTACAATATCAACTCTCACTGGAATCCTTGAGAACAAGTGTCCTGAGTATTTTTTATGTGCGGTCAATCCTTGGTATCCATGTTTTCAGCATCCCCAGATTCAACCAACTGTGGATTGAAAATACTCCGGGACAAAGACAATGAAAAATAACAATACAACAATTAAAAAACAATACAATAAAAAATACTCTATGACAAGTATTTTCATAAGATTTACATTGTATTAGGTTATTATAAGTAGCCTAGAGATTTAAAGTATACAGAAAGATGTATATGGGTTATCTGCAAAAACTACATCATTTTATTTAAGAACATTAAGTATGCATAGGTTTTGATATCTGCAGGGTCCTGGAACCAATCCCCCACAGATACCATAAGATAACTGTATTTTTGCTTAAGTTACAAGACGAAACAAGGCAACACTAAAACATCCTACTCATTATGGAACAAAGGATAGGCTATATTGGGCGTACATAAAAGAAAAGTTTCAATGAAAAGAAGTATATGGGAGAGAGATCCAAGATGGCCGATCACTAGCAGCTCAGGATTGCCGCTCCCAGTAAAAGCGCAAAGAGCCAGTGGACGCCACACTTACCGATAAACTTTCGCTGCCCACAGACCAGGACATTCCCAGTGGAGGAGCC
>CAUYQU010029141.1:0-49151 GCA_963574635.1 Cheracebus regulus | reverse complement strand
TCTTCCACAATGGTTGAACTAATTTACACTCCCACCAACAGTGTAAAAGTGTTCCTATTTCTCCACATCCTCTCCAGCATCTGTTGTCTCCAGATTTTTTAATGATCACCATTCTAACTGGCGTCAGATAGTATCTTAATGTAGTTTTGATTTGCATTTCTCTAATGACCAGTGATTTTTTTTTAATGAGATTTTGTGTGTACCAGATCTGAATTATATTTAAATATACTCTAATAAGATGCTGTCTGAGGGTTAACATAAAAATATAAATTATTAGCTAATTTACTGAAAAAAGCCCATTTAAAGTTGTCTTTTAAATTAACTTAAAACATCAGAGCAAGCCACATTTACTGCACATATTAATAAGTTTAGATACTGAACTTTTGATTTTATTAAAAAATGCTCTCTTCTGGTTAGCACTAAAACTTTTCTCTCTTAATCACGTGTTATAAAGTTATTTCTGATATGTTCTATATTGTGTAAAACATCTTCCATTTATATTTTAAAGGATGGTGGATTGAATTTTGAGAAAAATGTTCTTGAGAAAATATTTTTGTCTTCTAAAACACTGACTTTGTTTAGCAACAATTTTTTGCATTATTTATTGTTGTTTCTATTTAGTTCTAGATATACATTACGCCGTTTCATGTGGAAAAAATATTCTGAACAAATAAGGCCCATTTGTTTTTCTTTTTACATTCCTGTGTTGTTTTCCTGGCGTTAATTTGTGATAGTGCACAATGGAGTAGAGTGCTAAGATAGGTACCTAGATCATATTTCCATATTCTGTGACTCTATTTTGTGATTATTTCATTTTAAAATATTTGTGCCCTGTTTTCCTTATATAGTCTCTTCAATTATTCGTCTTCATAGATACCCATATATCACTATCTACATATTTTCTATCATTTAATGATTTATGTATTCCAGTTCTAGAATTGGCCTATTTTAGAACAAAAGATTAAATGCTTCTGCAACAGCTAAAATTAGCAGTTTTCTTCCTTAAAATCTATTAGATAATGGGAAAAAATGAATTCACATAGTAAAACACAAATTCAATTTGAGTGAAACTTACATAGAAAAACACGTGCAAATTTTGTAGTTACTTTGTAGAAAGAATCACAGAGTTTTAGTAAGTTTAGGAAGGATTAAGAATTATTGAAAATCCTTTAAGATAAAGTGGTAAAATTAAGGATAAGTGATGATTTGCATGCAAAGGTCACAGAGGGGATAAATTAATGATTCCTTTTATGCTTACTACAAGAACAAAGCTTCTCTTTAGAATGGCTTTTATGTACTTAGAACAAATAATAAAGGTCACTGTTTTGTAAGACAAAATCCATATTTGGAATTCATTGTTTGGTTGTCCTTGAGAAACATTTTTCATTTGGCTTCTAAAAAAAACTGAATTACATTTGTTTAGCAACAACTTTTTGCATTATTTATTGTTGTTTCTATTTAGCTGTAGATATACATGATCCTGTTGTATGTGGAAAAAATATTCTGAGCAAATAAGGTCCATGTCCAGGAGAACCTGAGGTTTATTTTTATAAATATTAAGATAAGAACAATTAAACTTCATGATTCTATATATAATTTAATCTCTTCATAGTCCAGAAAGAAACTGCTTCTTCAAGGCCAGCATCAAGCATTTAGTCAAGTGCTTTGTGGAGGATTTCCTACTGAAACCTATGGACTAGGGTACGAAGTAGAGCCGTTGCCTCACCTTTTATAATAAATTTACTTCTATGAAAAATAATTTTGAGCTCTAGACTCAAACATTTGTGATGGTTGCATCTGCAATGTGGAAGAATACATATTAATAACAGCATATTCAGATTGACTTGAACTCCATCATTCAGATCAGAATTCTTTTAAAAATATTTCTGTTATTACTATTATTATTTGTAGCTCATATGCACATAGTTTTAACATATTATGGGCACTCAGTCAATTTCATTATAATAATCTATAGACCTGGAATTCTACAAGTTTCCATGTCTCTGCAGTTAACCTAATTAGGAATTTGGATCAGTGAATTATCTAGTATTTGTTTAGTATTCCCTTGTGTGTACAGTATTCTACTTGATTCTGTAGAAAGAAACAATCAACTGAGAAATATAATATTTTTAAAAAACCAAAATTAAAATTTGCAAGAAATGACAAACTATGTGATTATGACTCAAAAAGCTAAGACATGTAGAGAAGGGGGAGATGAGATAAGCATATGAGGGGAACAGTGGAGAACCATCAAGGGAATGTTGGAAATCTGAATAGCTGACACTGAAAATGGTACAGGACCAGAAAGGAAGGTGTTTCAGCAGGGGAGAAGAAATGTCATAAGGAGGTTATCAGAAATTGAGCATAGTGGGTATAGGGTGCGTAATTATCAGACACTAGGATGAAGAAAACTGAACAAAATGAAATTTTTAACCCCATGTTGATTACAGCACACAAGATTACACAGGAGAGCCGTCATTTAGAATGTGAGACACACTGAACGCCACTGCCATTGCCCCAGCCCACCCACCAATAAGTGCCAGATGATGCCCCATGCTGCCAACATAAGAAAGCTGCGTCTTCAGCTTTGCTGCTATTGCAATTGTGACTAGAGTTATTTAACATTTCCCAGTGATTCCGGTGGAAAGACTATGGTGTGCTTTGGCACTCAGCTAGTGGTTAGCTGAAAAATGGCCTCCAAATACAACCACATCTTAATCTCTGGAAACTGTGAGTGTTATTTTGTATGGGAAGATTGACTTTGTTGTGATTAAATTAAGCATCTTGAGAAGGAAAGTTTATACTGGATTATCTGGGTTAGCCATACATACAATCACAAGTGACCTTAGGAAAAGGAATCAGAAGTAGATTTGATAGCAGAAGAAGAGAGACACTGTGGTGACTGAAGCAGCAATTAAAGTAATTTGGCCACAAGTAAGTAATATCAGCAGACACCGAAATGGAGGAGGGAAGGATCAGATGATAACTGAAGTCTTCAGAGGGAATTGGGGTTTTGACACCTTGATTTTAGAGTCATAAGACATTTTAGACTTCACACTTCCAGAACTGTAGGAGAATTTGTGAGTCATATTATCAGTATCTCAAAGATAAATTCTTGAATTTTTTTTACACTGCAGCTTCTCCTCAGTGACATTTGCAAACAATATTGTGTTTGGAGATAACAGGAATATGGCTTGTGTATGACAGTGGTATTCTCCACACAAGCAAAGGTTTACTATTGTACAATATATAAAACTGGAAACTTTGTTTCATAATCTACATAGCTGATATCATGTATTTAGATGGGTCTGTTATGTTCCTGTAATTTCAGCTTTTCCATCTCTGGAAATTTAAAATATAAATTTTGCTACCTCTTTGCCATACCCAGAATCAGTCCCAAATTTGTGGAGTTGGAGCTCAGGAACTTAACATTGTCAGAAATCATCCCTTTTATTCCAAGTTGATACATGATCTTAGACAAGGTTGTGGACAAGGTTATTCTTCCTTTTGAATAATTTCTCAAATTGTTTCCAGGAAGTCTTTTAATTATTCAGATAGACTTCTGAAAAGTCCTTTGGAGTATGTTGCCAGGCATTTCTGTACATGTGTGATTTCTAACATGATCTTCGCAAATCTTACTAGCCGTGTTACCATTGGTAAGAATGGTAGTCATATAATGAAAGACTTTAGTGTGAGAGGTTGATCTTCATGATGTAAATGAAAAATTTAAATGTGCATATAGGATGAATAATTGCTGAATTAAGTAAGCAGCACTGATATTTAGGACTGGAGGTAGTGAAGAAGTCTGGGGAATTACTGATATGTTTGTTGAAATTACTGTGAAGATGGCAGAAAACTTTGCAATGATGCCCATGAGTTGGGTACTAAACTCAGCTAAGAAGGTGGAAATAGATCTGTGCGGTTATAGACAGATAAAATGATGACCAAAATGTAGGAGAATTGCAGACCATGGATTAATAGTCTGCAGTGGTAATACTGGCTTACTAAATGGAGTAAGCATTAGGAGAAAGTGTAGTAGGGCCATGGATCATCAAGTCCTAAATTCAGTACATTTAAAGAGGTAAACAGAAAGAAAAACAGTCTAGAGAAAAAGAAGCATTTATCAAAAGAGGTGAAGGAATAGCACCCAGAACATTGAGGATGGGAACTATTGGTAAGGGATAAAGGGAGAAAAGTTGTAGAGAAAACTCAGCAAGAATGTGATGAGTGGGAAAATGTGCACTGAGTTATTAATGGCAAGATGTTAGTGCTCATGGGAGAAAAACAAGAGTTTGAGAGTATTTGAGTCAAGATGATGATGAGATGGTTATTTGTGGACCGGGACCACAACAGTTGAGATCAAAGAGGCTGATTTCCTGAAAGATAGTATAAACTCTGTGTCTTACTCTTGAATAGTAAGACTCCTGGGTGCCTGGTGACATACTTAAAGGATCTTGAGAGGGTCCTGCTCTTTGATGCCTATGTCGAGGTGTATGTTTGTGTTCAGAAGCAAGAGAATTTAGCTTTTCTACGGAAAGGGAATTACTTCTCAGAAACTTTCCCTTTGCCTTTGTATATGAATTATGCTTAAGAATTTAATTTCCAACATCATTTCTTGTTTTCTCAATGGGTAAAGCTTCCTGTTAAGAATTCATTTATGATTGAAAAATATGGTGTAGACTTTTAATACATGCCATATTGATCTAATTGATTATAATAATTTGTTACTGAAGTTGAGATGTTCTAGTGAACAAAAAAATGTTAGTCCTAGCTTTTCCACTACAGTAGCTGTGATTCTGGACTCCGAAACATAAATTGAACTCTCAGGTTGGAAATACATATCTTCTTTATTTTTTTTTTAAAGTAAAAATTAGTGTGCTCATAAAAGCCCCAATTCTAGTGTAGGAGTATGCCCTGCTATGATCCAATTCCACTGTCACATTAAATCTAGGTACCTCCTAAATTGTTACAAGGCTTTCCCAGTCACCCTTGTCAAAAGCAAAAAGCATATACATTACAGAGCTGACTGTTAATATTCCATCAGAGTGTGAGTATAAATGCCTAGCCCTCCCCCTACCTTGCATCAGTTACCTGTGCTTGGATCTTTAATTTTAATAGTTCACAATCATTAGTGACTCAAATAATCTTTATATGCAATCTCCAAAATATAAAATTATAGAATAAAATTATAAAACACTCCCAAATGTATTTCTATTCTTCCTATAAGATCACCAAGCTTATAGTCTAAAAGAGTAAAATGATAATATATAATGTAATGAAATTATAACATATTAATATTAATACTATAGTAGTAACACATTAGTATTAATATATTTATAGTAAATGTTTTTACTAAATCAGAAAAATGTCCAGAAGCATGTTTTATAAATTTTTTAGATCATAGTAGCAGAGTGACCAATGAGTTTATGAGAAATTATTTAGTTACTAAAGTGAAAAGTTTTATATTACACTTATTTTGTACATTTGTTAGTAACTGCTAGAAAAATGTACTCATTTTTTTGTTTTATGACATGTTTCTACTTATAAAATGTAGTGCCAATCTTTATCTGCTTATTAAAATAGCTAAATATTTGTTATAAGTTCCCAGATGGTTAAATTATTACTTTATTCAGGTATTCCTTATATATTAAAATGCAGTAGATTTCTACATATTGTTCTCTATGAATCCATATTAGAGGGATAATTATTGCAAAAATTATAGAAGAATTATTAAACTTGATATAGTAATCCACAAAAATGGAGTGTGTGAACTGTCATCTTTTTTCTAATTATTTTACTAGATGCTGTAGCTACCGAGTCTTCATTTCTCAAAACTTAATCATCTTACCAGTATAAACCAATATTTTTTTTTTACATAAGATCAACAACTTGATAGATTTTGAGTGTGCACTACATATGGAGTCTTTTACATAGACTTAACCAAATTAATAAAATGGTGTCCACAAAACCCTTTTGTTTCCACCTCTGAGTTTGTACTTAGAATAATAGAATAGTGTCTATTGACCCACTTGAACTAAATTGAATCACATCAAAATTTACATGTTGATGCCCTAACTCCCAATGTGATTATATTTGAAGATAGGTTCTTCAGGAGGCAATTAAAGTTAAATTACGTTATAAGGGTGGGGCCCTAAGAGAATTGATGACTTAATAAGAAGAGAAGATTGCTCTTTCTCTCCTCTATCTCTGCCAATGCTCAGAGAAAGACCATATGTGGACTGCCACAAGGCGAACATCTGCCAGCCAGGAAAAGAGCCCTCACTGGAAATTAAACCCCACTGAAACTTGATGGGGAATTTCCAGCCTCCAGAACTGTAAAAACTAAATTTATGTTGTTTAAGTCACCCAGCCTGTGGTATTTAGTTACAGCAACTTAAGAAGACTAATACTTGACCTATGCCCAATAGTACCAAAATTTTGTAGTCTAAAGGTTGTGATTTGTATTATAGTAATGTAAACTGAAATAAAATTGACAATGCAAGTGGCCTTTCAAATTTGAAAGCTCCAAACAATTTAGATTATTGATTTTATTACCAATTTTTATGTCTGATTTATATTTAAGTGATGAATTTAAATAAACGTTTATTATACTTATTGTAAAAAATACATTACTTATAATAGTACAGGTATACAGGAATAATATTTAACATATTGAACAACCTGTATGGCATAAGAATCTGGAAATTAGAATGGATGCCCAGTCAATGAGATCAGAAAATGGCTGCTATCTTAAGCTTCTCTGTTGAGTGGCAGGTCTGCCTATATACATCAGTATATTTTAAAAGATGAATGACAATAACAACAATAGTTGCTGCAGAGGGTCTTTTAGGAAGCTTCTTTGAAACAATGTTATATTACTTAACCTTCCTCTGTAAATGGTATATATAAAAACTGAATTATTTAGAGAATATAATGCAGTATAGGAGTTAGGACCAAAGTGAGTTTGAGATTAGATATTTCTTAAGAAATTAACTTCATTATTTTTAAGTGAAATGCTCTGTTGCAAATCTAACATTTTTGGTTGCATCTGCAATCTCTTAATTTTTTAAGTTTTCTTTTTTCTATTAACTTCTTGCCTCTGGAAGACAGACTAATTGCTTTTCTAGATTTGACTTTTGACTATTTTGTTAATTATAGTAAAGCTTATTTTTACATAATCATATGATTTTTCTGTTGGAAGATATTTAGAATTTGTCCATTCCAAACTCCTACACCACCTAGGTATGTTGGAGTTCTACAGCTTATATTAGAAGAGTGAGAACTGGAAGCGCCCATGGAAACCATCCAGTGCAAATCCTACCTCTCATGCACCAATTTTAAAGACAGTTAAACTTCTCTCTTTCCACATAATACTTTTAGGAAAGGTAATTGTTACTCTGTATAAAACTTTTTTTAAAAGTTAATGAGTATAAATGGAATTAAGTGGAAAAACATTCAGAAATATGTTAGACTTAAAATGTTACTATCCCATTAAATTACTGAATTTTACATTTATCCTCAAATTACTGATTTTGTTATCTTTGTTAGCTTTCAGGTTTACAAAAGTTCAATTATTGTGACTATTTTCTTTTTCAAAGGAGACTTTCTATTTTCTTGTTAAGGTCAACTCTTGGTTCTTTAACCTAGGGATTTTTGAAATAAATCAGTGTATTTGCCTTGGCTCTGATGTTCTTAACAGAATGCAGGGCTGGGAAATTCTATAGTGCCTTGGACACATTTCTTAATTTCTGTGAGCTGAGGACTCTTATTTGTAAAATGAGGTTAATATATATCAGCCTCCTAGGGTTCTTGTAAGGATGAAATGAGTTAAGGACACATATTAAGGGCACATTACATAGTAGTATTTTAGAGACAGAATGATATTAACCATACACATTCTATCCTCTTATAACTTCAGATATGATATGACAATGACAGAAAGCAAAGGGCAGCAAAGGGGTGAGTGCACTATAACACTGATACTTTTGGAATCCTTCCAACTTTCTCTGCCTTCACCAAGTGGTTCCTAAAATATAATTGATCATAACATGAATGAATCCTTATTGGAATCCAGTTTTAGTCCATGAGTACTGGGTACAGAGCACTATGTTAGTGTTCTATGCACACAAAATATCCTTTAAAAAACTTTATAGTTTAGTTCTGGGCTATTTGAATATTGCTTTACTCCAGTGGGATTTAGGATGAGGTGGGTATTGAGGCAAAATCCTGCTGTCGCATGATCATGATGGCACATTATATGTGGAATCGAATCAGCAAGACTTGACTCAGATCCACTTACCCTGAAGCAGTATGAGTCACTCAATTTAATTGAAAATCACCACCAGACATTGTTATTAGATAAAGTTATGAAATGATCTGCTGTAGCAGCAGGGATTTATAGGTCTTGTGTGTAACATAAAATTTTAATGAAATGGGAACTTAAAAATTACCATTCTAGTATGGTAGATAGTCTATGATTAAAGTATTAAATTATTATTACATAATAAAACACAGTAAATATTAGATCTGGAATTTTTAAAAGACAAAGAAAATAAGCTTAAATTTTACTAACAAATTTTATTTTAATTTTATTAACTATTTTATTATAAAATAAATATGTCTGGTAATGACTATGGAATGCATGGAATTGAATAATTTTTTGTGTGTGGAAGCAGAAAATGAGGCAAATATTTAGAAACAGGGCATGGCATGATTTTCTTCTGCCACGGAGTCTGGAATGCTTAATGATTTGATACTTGTAAGAAGTTCCAGTAACATTTTTTGAGGTGTATTGGGCCAGTATGGTAGTCTCCCTAACATCCATTTCATCCCAACTGGTTAGCCTCTAACCATTGTCATCTAATTCTTCTGGTCAGTGATCTGTTTAGGTGTGGGAGCAACTTGACTGCCCTAGAATGCAAGCTACATGAGAGCAGGAATTTTGTGCACTGTTGCATTGCTAGGAATTAGAACAATGACAGACCTATGGTAGATAGTCAAAAAATTGTTGAAGACAGAATGAGGGAGAGAAATAAAAAATGGAAGGAATGGGAGGAAAAAAGATAGTAAAAAAAGATGGAAGAAAGGAAAATAAAGCCAGGGAAAAGGGAATTAAAAAGGGAACAAAAAGAAGAAAGACAAGGAAAAAGGACACAAGGGAAGAGGATTGATCATAATTCTTGGAATCAGTCAAGAATCTCTCAAATTCTCTTCACATTGGACTTAAGCTAGGATTATTTGGCCTTTTTGATTCTAGAAGCCATTTTATGATTATAAAGTGAACCAGGTAGAACATGGAATTGATGCTGTTTATGGTAGAGTAGAGATGGAAAGAACAGGAGTTTTTGATGACAAAGTGGAGCATCTTAATTAAGCTAGCACGAAGGCAATCCTGTCTCTGAACTTATGTGACAAAATAAATTTTATCTTGTTTAACCTGAGTTGAGGTAGAAGTTCCATTTCTTGCAAGCAGACAGTTCCTTACAAATAAAGTCTGGATTCCAGAGTAGGAAACAGACAACTCGAGTTGAGAACCATTTTACCAGTTGGAACCTGTACAGTGCCTGTAATGAGGTTTTCTGTAATCAGTAATAACAATACAACAATGTGTCCAGCCCTGTACTAATGTTCTGCATGAGCTATATCCTTATGCTAGCCTTACTAGGTGGATATAAGTATTGATCGTTTTCAAATGCAGAAATTGAGGCTTCAGTAAGTTAAGCACATTTTGTAAGATGCATGGTGATTAAGAGGATTGGTCTACATAGGATATTTAATTCATGTGTATTGGACTATAGAGTTAGAGCATTGTATCTCATTACTACATTCTCATGGGGCCTTATTTTCACTCTCCTTTCAGAAAGTTCTCCTTTCAATTCATGTATTCTACCCAGAAGAAAATAAAATAGGGTATCACCTTCTTTCTATATAATCTTAATTCTCCACTTTCCCAGAGAGTTATAACGCAAGTATATACGTATTTACTCAAAATTTTTAGTTTTATTGCTGCCTATGGGTATTTGAATTTGTAGAAAAAAATGGTGATTCTATATATATGCATATAGTATTATTGATTTGGAAAATTTGATATAAACATCCAGAATGATAGAAGCAAAGGTGAAAGAAATTGCCAAACTTAATAGAGTCTAGGTCTTCAACCTAGAAGATACATTTTTAGAGGTATACGGTTTCTACCTCATGCTTAGAAAGTAAAAAAAGAATACAGATAATTGAAATGGTCTCCCTAAGCAAAATGTGTTCATCTAGCTTTTCTAAAGTTATAATGACTGCTTTTTCAATAGGAAATTTCAGTTAAGGATTAGTATTCATGAAAATTGCTTGTGGCACTCTTGATATTTATACCTTGCTTACCATTCCTTTGAGTCCCCGTTCCCTTATTTCTGTGGATGAGAAATGTGTTACTTCATGCTGATATTAATAAATAATTTCTTGCAGGTAAACATGCATGCAAAAGTACCCTTGAAACAATTGCTTATTCCAAAATGATACTAATACCACTTGGGAAATCTGTAGAAAAAAGCTAAACCCACTCTGGATGATAAGCTCTGGAATCTCTGTTTCATGGAGGACCTTAGCTGTTCCTTTGATACTACTCAGTACTTCCAGGACCTCACACTCATCAAGTCTTTCATTAGCTCTAATGTTTTCTAGTCTTTTCTTGATAATTTTATCAAGAATGGATTTGCTTTTTATAATGCTAAAATTTTGTTGTTTCATTTATTCCGGTAGCATTTACTGCTAACCTACCTGACAATATGAAAGAAATGGTAAGAAAAATGGGATGAATAGGGCATACTTCCTTCCTCAAATGGTTCTTAGATTGTGGCAGAGATAGATACATGACTAGAGATTGAAAATATAAAGTGTTAAGTTCTCTAAGAGCTGGGTAAGTAAAGAGGTTTAAAAAACACAGAGAACACCTAAATCTGCCTAGAGAAGCTGGGAAAATATTACTTAAATAGGTAATTTATCAGCTGAGCCTTAAAGGAACAGAAGTTTGACATGTAGGAAATACAGTGGAGGAAAGAACTGCTTTCTGAGAGCGATGAAGCAGCACACATGGCATTTGAGACACACATGGAACAACATGTGAGAAGCATGGAGAAGGAGGAGACAGAGTCCTTCCGAATGATGTGCTGCAGTAAACTAGGTCCTCACATTTGTACTGTGAGGGCTTGTAATTATTCTCATATTACTAACGGAGAAACTAAGGCTTGCCAGTTTTTTCTTATTTGGATTCAGAGATTCTCAGCCTGTCACCCGGACTGGAGTGCTGTCAAGGTTGATAGCTCACTGCTGGATCATCAAACTGCAGGCCTCAAGTTATCCTCCTGCCTTAGCCTCCTCAGTAGCTGGGACTACAAGAGCATATTATCACATCTGGATAATATGTTTCTATTTTTGTTGTATAGATGGGTCTTGTTATTTTGTGCAGGCTGGTCTTGAACTCATGACCTCAAGCTATCCTTCTACCTCTGCCTCCCAAAGAGCTAAGATTACAAGTGTGAACCACTGCACCCTGCCACAGGATTGTAAAATGTAAGCCATTAGTATTTTGCTAAATTTTTTATTACTCTTCTTTCGTTCAAGTCTTTGTTTACAAACTTATTATGAAACCTATCAGGGATCCAATTCAGTTGTATTGGCTATTCAGTAAATGTTTATTGAATAATTACATGAATTAATAAATGAATCATCTTCTTAATTTTTAACAAAAGTTTATCTGCTCTATAAATTCATGTCAAAGCAGTTTAACTTGTGAGAACAATTTAGAAAACAAAAATCGCTTTAAGTACTTCTAATATGGTATTTGTTACGGAAGCGATAGAAGGTCCAAAAGAGAAGGTTTAAATGTAAAGTGCATAAAAGCAAACTTCAGAAAATATTTGTAACATTGTTTGTGTGTACCGGTGTTAGAAATGTTTTCTGAAGTTTGTTTATATGTACTTTACATTTTGGATACAACTTTAAATATTATCTTTTAAAAATACTTTTCTGCTTGTTATGCAGAAACATAATTTATTTTAATATTTATTTTGTGTCTAGTAATAGTTCTGTATGCTTGAATTAATTCTAATAGTCTGTTGAACATTCCAGCTCTTCTAGTATGACATTAATAGTTCTTCAATTAGTTCAGATTATTTAATTTTCAGATCTTCAATGCTAGTGTGATTTTTAAAATAAAAAAATATTTTGTCTATTTTCGTTGTTGTTTTCATTGGTAGAGTTAATTTGAATGATTTAGTATGCCTTTACTGGAAACTTTGTCATATTTCATTTAAGTAATTTTTTATTGATTTTAGATGTTTAGTAACTTATAGTTGTGCTTAGAAATTATTCCCCTTCATTTGAGGGACATGGGAACATTATGCCACAATTTCAATTTTTTATTCGGTAGAATAAAACATTTTTAACAGAATATTTATTATGTCATCCTATTTCACTAGACTTTGATTTATTCTGTTTTCATTTCTATTTGTCTCTTCCTAATCTCTCAATCTTCATGATATCAGTATAACTTTGTGATTTTAGAGTGTATATTATGTCTATGAAATACCGACAAATGAGGCACTTGTAGAAATATTATATATTGAAATACCACTCAGCAAAATAACAAGTATGTCCTCATTTGTTGGTAGAAAAGCTCTATTGGATTTTATATTGCTTCCATATTTTCTTATTGACACTCTAATCAGCGTTTTTATTCTGTTTCACTTACATTTAATGCTGATAAATTTTTCTTTGCCCTGATATGTGACATTTCCTTCCTTTAGTTTATTTTCTAAAATATATCAGCAATCTTTCAAATGTCATTTTTATCATGCATCTGAGATCTCTGCATTGTCTCAAGAAATTGAGCTTTTTAGAAAGAGAACTGCATTAGCAGGTGATATATTAGAAAATTTCATTTTAATTAAAGTTTAGAGTATGGTGTGTTCTTTCAAGAAGTATTAAAATAATGTAAATATGATTTAATTACTCTTATTGAGCTATCCACAGCTAGCTTTAAATACAATTTAATTACTCTTATCATTCAGCTATCCACAGCTACCCATTATTAGTCATAAGATAAATCCAGAAAACAATTTTTAAGTTAGTAGTGATTTCTTCTGACATTTCTTACCTTCAGTGTATGAATGCATTCCCACATAAGACTTAACATGACATTATCAGCTGATGGACTAACTGCTATTATTTGCTGAAGCTTCTAAATTGAAAGTAGTAACATCCGGGAAACAGTGAGAGACAAGAGAAAAAAATAAACATGTTTCATTTATAGATTAAGATGTATTTAAAGAACCCTCTGAATATTGTCGGTTCTTTAGAGAAGAGTTTACTTGTTTAGAAGATTGTTTGATTGAATCATCTTTTAAGGGAAATTGTTTTGTGTAAAATATTACCAACATGCAATACTGAATACCATTAACCCATGACCAGTTGTTTGTTATACTTCTTTTAGCTCCTCAGTTTTATTGCTAGTTAACTTGATCCTTATTTATCTAATAAAACATATTCCTTCTTGGAGTTTTTAGGCCAATTTTAATGGTTACAGACCTGTTTTACTCAGAGACGGTAAAAATACTTTTAATAACTTATTTACTACTTATTAAAATACCAAATCATAGCACAATTTGCCTTTTATATTGAAATTCCATCACCTTTTGCTGAATTTTTCACATCAATGAACAGTGACTGGTCTGTTCTCCTTTTTGATGTTTGTATTCCCAATATAGCTACAATGTCCAAAACTGGGAGAAATTTAGGATCATTAATGGATTGGCCTGGCTATATTTTCTTCCTATATTTCATAAAGGTATGCATCATTGTGGACAATGGTCTTTTTCTTAATGGGCCAAAATGGATCATTCATTATTTACATCAACAGGAATGGTGAGAAAGTGGGGTAGCAATTTCCTACAATGGTGACAGGACAGTCAAAAATATTTGAACTTGTCTAAAGCATCAAAATGTTCTCCCCTAAATTCTGACATTAGAATTAATTTCAATAACCTTCAATAGATGAACAACAAAATTAAAGTTCTGTTAAAGTTCAATTAATTAAACAGCTTTTTTCTGGGTGTTCTGTGATTCATACAGATGGAATTAAGTTATTTGGGCTGTTTGTTATGCTTTCTTAAATTCAGGGTTTGTTTTAATCTCCTATATTAAAAATACATGGAAAAATAAGAGCACAGGTCTTCTCTGAGTGAGACTTACTATATATAAGCCAAATGATAAATATATCTCAAAAACATCCATTAACAATGGCACAGTATGTTACTTCATCTTCATTGGTAGAGGAAAATTGATAGCCATTTTTGTTATCTCTCTAGGTCAGTTCTTCAGTGCCATGGGTAATTTTGTACCACCCAGTGGACAATTGACAAGTTCTGAAGACATTTTTTGTCAGTATAAATAGGGGTGAGATGTCCTCACATTCAAAGAATAAAAATGAGAGATGGTACTGAACATTCTACAAGGCACAAGAAAGCCTTCAGCAAAATGCCAATAGGCTGAGGTTGAAAAATCCTTCTCTAGGTTCTTCAGCATTGTGTTGGGCAGGTTGAAGACCTCTGAACTTCTGAAGGCTGTTCATAAGCTCCATTGGTTAAGTAGGTGTTAGTATATTGAACTAAAGTGTAAACAGGAGTGAAATTTAAGAAGTTTGCAATGTGATATATGGAGGAGGGACAGTTAGCAGTTAGCATGTTTTCATTATCTGTGCCACAGCAGATAGTCCCCCTCAGCCAGCTAATATTCACAGATTTCAAGATAGAGAAAATTAGGCAAAGTGGTAGAGATGATATTGAAGTCTTGGTCTGTTTAGACTTAAGGCTATGTACTTTGGACTGTCTTGTTGCTAAAATCTGTTCTTAGATACTTTTATTTATGAGTGGTTCTTGCATATGAACTGAAAAATTTTTTGAAACTTATATTCTCTCATATTTAAATATATGTATTTAAATGTACAATTCAAGATTAACAGCTGTTCTGTTACAAGCTCACTACCAAATCTTAAGCTACACATATGTGGGAAAGAATATATAAAAATATTATAATAGAACTAAACATAGCAATGCTTTTTAAAGATAAAAATGTTAAAATGGTTTCAAACAAGGAAATAAGAATAACATCAGGTTATTTCTGCTCTCTCTTCTGAGAACAACTGTGTCATAAGTGGGGACATAAGCTTCCAGATACTAACTCAAAATCAAGTCCCTCTGCTTGGAGTTGCACTGACTTCTCTGTATTTTGACAGCTGTGTTTCCTGACTCTAAAATCTAATTTTTTTTAAATTGCAAGTATCTTTGATTCCTAAACTCAATCCCTCTAATGCTGGAACCCTGCATGTTTGTATATATTGATTATAGGCCTTATTCCTGAGTGGATTTACATGCTATAATCCTAGATGCTACTTTGGTTTCAGCATATTTGTTCTCATCGTTTTCTATCCGTGTAAAGCTTATATTTCTGTCACAAGCAAAGTTTTTATATTTATATCTTCAGTGGCCTTTCCTTGGAATAACAATCCTTTATACTGCTCTTCTCCTGTAAATACTTTGGTATATCATGCAAAAACACAGTTTCTATTTATAATCTACTTGGACTACTTTGGCAATAGAATATTTACCAAAGGTGACCATGTACTGTGTCACAGAAAGCATCATGATGATTCCAAAAAGTAGAAGTTCTATAAGCCCATAATATCTGATTATAATAATTCAATCTCAAAATGAACAATTAAAAATTAGAAAAGATTAACCCCCTTAAAATTAAATTCTTGGACCAAAAATGAACTGAAAATTAAATTTAAAATTATATAAATATTAATAAAAACATGAGTAATTTGCATGGATACCAATGTCACATATCTAAAGCTTGCACTTAGACTAAAATGTATGGCTTTAAAAGCTTTTAGTTAAACAAGGATGGAAAGCAAATCAATTATCACCTTAAGCAGCTAGAAACATAAAAAATAATGTACCTAAAGTAACTTTGGAGAACAAAATCAGTGAAAATAAAAGCTGAAATGAATTGAATCTAAAGTTTACAATTGAAAATTATTGGCTAAATCATAAAAATAGTGATTCTCTTGAAAGAGACAATATTGCTGTGCTCTGAATGCTGGTGTCCTCTCCATATTCATTTGTTGAAACCTAATACCCAAGGTTATTAGGACCTTTAGAAGGTGATTAGGTCATGAGGGCTCTGCCCTTGTGAATAGGATTAGTTCCCTTATGAAAGGTTTGAAGGAGGCTTCTGGTCCCTTCCACCATGTGAAGACACAGCAAAAAGCACCATATTTGAAGTCGAGTGTAAACACGAGACATGGAATCTGCTGATCCATTGATCTTGAACTCCCCAGTTTCCAAAACTATGAGCAATAAATTTCCATTGTTTATAAATTACCTAGTCTAGTATGTTTTGTTATCGCAATCTGAGTAGACTAAGATAAGTAGGAACAGGCATTTTACTAAAAATATACATTTAAATATGAAGCTCGCTACTGCTCAGGGGAATGTGAATGCAAACAGTGAAGTATTTTTAATTCATTAGTTAAACAAAACTTAAAAATACAGATACATACTTTATGAGGGTGTAAGCAAAAGGCTCTCTTATACATTGTCAGGTGGATATAGATAGCTAGCAATTTTTGCTGCATCAGACAGGGTTTTCCCAAATAGAAATGCCTGTATCCCTTTGTCCATCAATTCTGCTTCTAGGCATCTGTCCTACTAATATGAATGCTTAACTGTGCAATCTGTATTGCCCTTAGTTTTAGGTCAGAGGGACCCCTGCTCCTGGCCCTTTTCTTCAAAGGTCCAGTCCTAATTGCCTTTACCTGTTGGGTAGAGAGTTGTTGGAGTCAAGAAACAAGTGATCCTGGAACCTGTGATTCCTTCCCCCATTGTGGATCACATTCCATCTACCTGGACTAAGAATTTCCTGCCAAATTATCCAAGTCAGCTTTCAGGTTGTGAATGGGCCTTTTCTTTAATTTGTCCTCTCCCAGTACCACTAGGCCCAAGGAGTGATCAACTGGAGGCTGTTTGTGGAAACAAAGTCTATGAGAAGATGCAGATGGAGTGAACTCTAGGGCTGGAGTGTCCACATGTGAGCACATGACCATGTGTGTTATAGGACTCTCCCAAGGGTAGAACAAGAGGTGGAGCAGGTGGTGGGCAAATGACCAGGGAGCAAGACATCTGAGATTAAAAATTTCAAGCTGCCTTTCCACATCATTCTGGGGATATATTTGTCAAAGCAGAAAGATGGAATCTATTTTGTTTACTTCTTTTTAACTTGATTAATAACTTTAAGTATTTAGACATAGGGTATGAAGGCCTCCATTTTTACTCTTTCCTCATGCCAACAAATGTTAAGAATACATCTGTATGCAAAGATATAGGCTCGAAGATATTTTTTGCAGCATTGTTTTAATTAATAATCTAATTTGCCATAAGAGCCACAAAGATTAAACAAAACCTGAAAGATATAAAATATAGGATACTATGCAGTCATTACAAATAATTGAGATTTATATATATTGACTTGTAAAGTCATACATTAATTGATAAAAATGTTACAGAAACAATGATTAGTGTGATTGCATTAATATAAGAGCAACATAAAAACAGGCTAACAAAAACTTGTACATGCTTCCATAAACAAAGAAGACAGTGCGAATGGCTTCATGCCAAAGTGATGATATTGGCTTCCCCCAAAAATGGCCTTGGGGTGAGGGAAAAGCCTTTATATTTTATTACCTAGACCTCTATATTTATTAAAATGTTGTAAATATGAATTTTATAATAATTTAAAAAATTTGTAAAATTATTCTTTAAAATTAAGTAACAGTGACATTTTCATATACATGCAATTTAAAAACTTATGCTGAAAAATTTAGTGCATTCTTTTCAAATAAGGAAGAGGGCAGCAGTATACTTCTATTACCACCATGGTCTCTTAAGGTAAATATTGATTCTGGACTAAGAAACTAAAGATTGTAGGTATCCTGGTTCTAATTGTAGACTTGCAGAAATACTCCCTATACTGATTTTGAACAAACATGATTTATGCTGGATTTTACATGTGTATTATTTAACACCATTTTCTCTGAATAATAACAATAGAGGGAAATAATTTATTGAATTTGTAGTTTCATTTTTGTTGGAACATCAATTTTCATTGTTTTTTTTTTTCTGGTGATTTACATCTTTTCTTTGCTCCTTATACTATCCCTCATACTACCCAATATCAACTGATGATGTTATTTCATTGATTTAAGAAGGTAGTAGCTATCCAAAGGAGGCTTCAAAAGGCATTCTATCAGCAAGTCCACAAATACCAAAGGGCCTCTGGTCCTTTTCTTATCCCATAAATACAAGGATGTCCTTCATTCTACTTCAAATCAGTCCTTCCACTGTGCCTGATTTTGAGGGTACTATAATATGATTTAAAACTTTTCTGTTGTTCCTCATTGTCTTTAGGGCAATACTCATATCACCCTCATAACCTAAAGACCCTGGATTATAGCTCTCTGACAACTTCTGTAATAGAATCTTTCTTCTCTCCCTTTCTCATTGTGCTCAAGCTGAATTGACCTCATTTTGCTTCTTTACACACATCCTGTCTTAGGATCAGCACAAAACTCTTCCTTTTGGTGGGAATGTTCTCCCTACAGATCCTTCTCACATGGCTTTTCATCACTTTCATCACACTTACAATGCTGTATCTTCAAAGTTACTTCTGCCCATTCTTCTTTACTAATTTGATATTCAGCATTCTTCTTAGTTTGTGCTTACATAATCATTTACATGTCCAGATGCTTATCTCATTCGCTAACCAGACTTAAGATCCATGTCTGTATCATTTATCACTGCCTACACAGTACCACACATAGTGCCTGACCCAAAGTAGGTGGTTTATAAGTATTCATTGACTGACGAATGTAAGATAATAAGACAGTTAATGATATTCAGGAAACATACTGTACATATATGAAAGATATCCACTGTCTTGTAGACACAGTACTTCGTTAAAATCATCACTAAATGCCCTTTACAATCATTGTAGTCTTATTGACAAAACAATCATTTGGAAAATGTAAAGGAAAAAGTAATAAAAAATTGGTGCCCATTATAGTGACTCAGTGAATTATTTCCAAAGCTATTCTTTTTTTCTGGCTATTTGTCTTAGATTATAAATGAGCAAGGAATACTCTGGACTGTAGCTTACCTCCTGTGGCCTTGAAAATGGGAACAAGAGTGTAATGATATGTGTAAGGCTATTTCTTCTCTGATCTTCTCCTCTCCCAACTTTATCTTTCTTTGTTTAAATCTTTTTTTTCCTCAAATCAGAGATAAGTCACAGAAATACTCCTTCTCATTTCTTATTTTGTTTATAACAATAGAGAATGTTCATAGGCCAAAAATTCCAATGGAATCCATATTTGAGCAAATGCCTGCCTTAGGAAATTTCATTCCACATTGAAAATGAGAATAGTATGTCTATATTTATAATGTTTTATGATGTGTTTTCTGTATTTTCTGACATGTGATTTACAACAGAGAGAATTTTAGTGATATGGCAGAAAACACACTTGAAGATGTTTCTCAGACATATTTGGAGATTCATTAGCTATAAAAGATAAAGGAGAATGAATCCAGAGCTAGACTTCACATTCTTCATGAAAACTAACTTAAACTGGACATTAGACCTAAATGTAAAATTCAAAATGATAAAACTCTTACAAATGACTTGGGGGAAAATCTAGATGAGTTTGGGTTTGGCAATTACTTTTTAGGTAAGATGCCAAAGTCATGAAAGGAAGAATTGATATGCTGGGCTTCATTTAAAATTAAAAACACTGTAAGAGAATTTAAAAAGCCAAAGAATGGAAGAAAATATTTACAAAAGACATATCTAATAAAGAATGCTTATCCAAATTATACAGTGAATTCAGAGCTCAACAATTAGAAAACCACCTGATTAAAAGATGGGCTGAAGACCTCACCAAAAATGTACAGATGGCAAATAAGCATATGAAAAGATTGTTTACATAATATGTCATCAGGGAAAAGCAAATTAAAACATTGAAATACACTGCATATCTGTGAGTATGGCCCGAATTCAGAACATTGACAACCCAAATACTGGTGAGGATGTGGATCAACAAGAATTCTTATAAATTGCTGGTGGAATGCGGTATGATACTGACACTTGGGAGACAGTTTGCTGTTTTCTTACAAAACTAAATGAACTCTTACCATATAATTCAGCAGTTTTTCTCTTTTGTATATACCCAAAAGTGTTGAAAAATGAAGCCACATAAAGTCCTGCACATGGATGATTACAGAAGTTTTATTCACAACTGACAAACGTTGGAAATAGCCAAGAAGTCCTTGAGTAGGTGAGTCGATAAGCTACAGTACATGTGGTTTACCATAGCATGTAGACAGTGGAATACTGTTCAGTGCTAAAAAGAAACAAGCTATCAAGCCATCTAAAGACATGCAAGAAATTTAAATAGATATTACTTAGTGAAAGAAGCCAAGTTGAAAACACTACAGTATTATTCCAATTACATGGCATTCTGGAAAGCTTAAAACTATGGAAACAGTACAAAGATCAGTAGTTGTTGAGGGGTTAGAGGGGAAGAAGGGATAAATAAGCAAAGCACAGAGGATTTTTAGGGCAGTGGAAGTACTCTGTTACTGTAATGACAGATACATGTCATCCATTTGTTCAAACCCAAAGAATGTACATTACCTATTGAAATTCACTTGGGGTGGCTGGCAAAATATTAGGGAAAGTTATAGATTAGTCTGAAAGCTTTTGGAAGGCAGAAAGGTTTTATTGAGACAGGTTGAAAGCAGCTGGTTAGGTTATATTAGCATGGAAAAGAGAGACAGCAAGAGGCTTCCCCAGTTAAGTCTGTTTACCCGACATCCCTTTGTCTCTAACTGTTGACTCATGTAAACTTTGTGTTGGATGGTCCCCTGGGGAGATCAAACGGGAATTCCCCATTAATGGTGTTTATTCTGGGCCCCTGGAACCTAAAGTTTTATCATTCATAAAACCACTCTTTTAACGATGTTAATTATCCACAAGCCTGTTAACTTAGAACCTCTGTTATAAAATCTTTACTGAATAAATATATGGAGGGACAGGGGCTCTTGGTGAATTGGCTGCAGTTCACCTTCAGAAAGCAGCTGATGACCATGAATCCCACATGAATCACTGAAATAGGTATGAGAGTGCATTTATTCATTCATCATTGAGTCAGGGTCTGCAGGACAAACATTAGCAGGTGGTAATCAGTATCTCAGGTGGTGACCCCGATGTGATTGAGGTCACAATCACCAAAAATAAACACTAGTGTAGACTATGGACTTTGGATGATAATGATGATGTGTCAATGTAGGTTCATCAGTTGCAATAAATATGCCACTCTAGTAGAGGATACTAATAACAGAGGGAACTATACATGCCTGGGGCTGGGACTGTATATGGTATCTCTCTACCTTCCTCTCAATTTTATTGTGAACCTAAAAGTGCTATTAAATAAGTACTTAAAAAGGATAAAGACAAGAGAATAGTTTATGAAGATTCTAAGTCTTTAGACATCAAAATTATATTTATGGAGACGAGGGATAAAGAGACCATCTCCCATGCATTTTTAATAATGTAATAATATAATGTAGTTGTCTTGATCAAAATTTTCACTGAGATTTGTTTTATAGAAAAAATTTAAAAACAAAACCATTTTAATAAAATTTGAAATACTTCTCAGGAGTGTTAGAATTAAGTTTTAGATTTAGCTAAATGTTAAGAGAAAACTCAAAAGCAGTGTACACATATTACAGAATTAGCAGCAATGGCAGGAGGCTTCAATCACAAGAACTCAGTTCCTCTCATTATTGTAGTTTTATTGTCAGGAATTGTCACTGACATATCAAGTTTTCTATATTCAGCATCTGCTGGCTTACAGGAAACATCATGGTTTGTCTTTCTTGCCAGTAGACACAACCTATCAAATTTAGAACTAATAAAGGAGAAAATTTTAAATATCACAAGGGTCTTCCCTTCTTCAATAATGTTTTCAGAACTTCTAAAATCAAATTTTCATTTATGTTTATATTACACAAATATAATTAATTGATGTGAGACATAGTTATTCTGTTATAGAATGTGTTTTTATAATGTATCAGCTATGGTTGATTCAAGGTGTCAAAGATCTATTTTTCTCAAGGGACTGTGATTACATTCTTGGAATTTCTTCCATTTCTCTTCACTGAGTCTCTAATCTTTGGCCAACTGTGTAAGTATTTGAAGACCAAGATGCCAAGGAAGGTTTAATACAAAACACTATATCATACTATATGTAAAGCCATGTTCTGATTAATTAACAGTGCCAATGAATTTCTTTGCCGCTCCCCTACCCAACCTTAGTTTTTGTTTCTGGAATCACTGGGCTAATGTCAGACTCACTTTTAGCTAAGGTGAATGTATTAGTCAAGAGTCTTCCAAGAAACAGAGCAAATGTGATGTATGTAGAGGGAGGAAGATTTTTGTAAGACTTGGCTCTGTGTGATTATGGTGTCCAAGTAGTCCCACATCTGTCTTCTGAAACTGCAGATGAGGAAAACCCATGGTGTAATTCGACCCCACTCTGAAGGCGTGAGAACCAGAGGAACAAATGGTGTAAACCCTGGTCTGAGTGCAAAGGCCCAAGAACCAGGAGAAACTGTGCTTGAGGGCAAAAGAAGAATGTTCCAGGTCAAGGAGAACAAATTCACCCTTCCTAAAGCTTTTTGTTCTATGTATGCCTTCAAGGGGTTGGATAATGCCTGCCCACATTAGTGACAGTGATCTTCTTGAGTTCAAATTGAGCAAAGATTGGGGATAAAGTTAAGAGAAGTGTAAGAAATTCCAATAATGTAATCATAGTCCCTTGAGAAAAATAGATTTTTGACACCTTGAATTCAACTATAGCTTATAGATTATAAAAACACATTCTATAACAGAGTGACCATGTCTGGCATCAATTCATTATATTTTGTGCAATAAAACATAAATGAAAATTTGATTTTAGAAGTTGTGAGAAGAAATATCGAGGAAGGGAAGACCCTTGTGATATTTTAAAATTTCTCCTTCATTAGCTTTAAATTCTTGATAGGTTGTGTCTACTGGCAAGAAAGACAAACCATGATGTTTTCTGTAAGCCAGATGTTGAAGTAACATAGAAAAATTGATATGTCAGTGATAATTCCTGAAAACAAAGCTCTAGTAATGAGAAGAACTGAGTTCTTGTGATTGAAGCCTCCTGCCATTGCTGCTAATTCTATATCAGTAGACTGCTTTTGAGTTTTCTCTTGACATTTAGCTAAATCTAAAACCTAAATTCTAACACTCCTTAGAAGTAACACATTTCAAATTATTAAAATGGTTTTATTTTTAAGTTTTTTCCACAAAGCAAATCTCAAAGTGAAACTTAACTTTGTTCAAGACAACCACATGATATCATTACATTATTAAAAGTGCATGGGAGATGGAGGTTCCCCTTATCCCTTTTCTCCATAAATGTAGTTTTGATGTTGTTGAAATTAGGAAAACTTTTCTTCCACTTGACAGTCGCACTTATTTTTACTTCCAACATTAAGAAGTTACTTGGGGCTCCACCATTTATATTTCTGACTTTCATTCCCCACAGACACACCCAGAAATAATGTTTTACCAGCTATCTGTGCATTCCTTAGCTAAGTCAAATAGATACATAAAGTTAACCATCATAGTGACCACCATATGCTCAACTTTGTCCTAGAAGTTTCAGTTGATATATCCTTTCTGGCATTCTGTCTACTTAGTGCGTTTTAAAATTCTCTGAATTATCCTGGTTTAGGTAAGATATATGATCACTCTACTGATAGCTGCATAGGTGAATAGGGAATCCCTTGTTGGGTTCTCTTCTTCCAAAACATATTTGTCCCTCATGTTGCCTCCTCTAAAATGCCTTTAAAAAAAATCTCTTAACTATTTTTCATTTTGTCAGGGGCTGGGACCAGACCAACTGAAGTTAGAATTCCTTAAGCTTCAGAATTGAATTGGAAAGGTCTCAGCCAGGAAAATTAATGAGATTAAAAAATGAAAAAAGTAGAGATAAAATTGTTCAGGAAAGCTAAGATACAAAGACAATACAAAACCAAAACTCTAACTGAAGTTAGAGTCAGTAGTCCAGATTTTGTTCCTAGAGATGAAAACAAATGCAAAAGTAACACAGACTTTCTTTTTTCTTTTTCTTTCTTTCTTTCTTTTTCTTTTTTCTTTTTTTTTTTTTTGCCACAAGAATGCTGTTTGAGGTCTCTTTTTAAATGGCCCTTAAAATTTGTCACTCAAGGCCCCATTTTTTAACTTAAAAATCAGAGCATGTTTATCCTTTAGTTTTTCCTTATGGACTCAGTCTGTCACCTAGGCTGGAGTACAGTGGCATTACCATAGTTCAAATTCCTAGGCTCAAGTGATCTTCTTGCTTCAGCCTCCTGAGTAGGTAGGATTACAGGCTTGAGCCATTACACCTGACTAATTTTTTTGAAATTATTTTTTGTAGTGATAAGGTGTCACTATGTTGCCCAGACTGGTCTCAAACTCCTGGCCTTAAGTGATTTTCCTGCCCTGACTTCCCAAAGCGCTGGGATTATAGACCTGAGCCACTGCATCTGGCCTCTGGCCTCTGGCCTCTGGCATTTGTCTTAAAGGTACCATCACTCTGAGTCTTCCTTAAAAGACTTACAAATATTCTATTACTGCAAAACTTTCTTAGTGGATCTCATTTTCCAAAGTCTTCTGTACAACTTACAATTTAGTTTATCCCTTATGTTACATAGTTTGGTTATCCTTTGGCAAAGAAAACAGTTATCAGAACTAGAAGTAAAGGTTACTGTCTTACAGAACTCTTTGTCATTCTGGTATTGTGGAACAATAGAGATGATCATCTGTCTATATCTAGTGACCTATGCTTCATTTAAATCCTCCATATTATATATATTTTAAATTTAACTTTTAAGTTCAGGGGTACATGTGAAGGTTTGTTATATATGAGAAGTGTGTCATGGGGGTTTGTTGTACAGATTACTTTATCACATAGGTATTAAGCTAGTACCCATAAGTTATTTTTCCTGATCCTCTTCCTCCTCCCACCCTTCATCATTGGATAGACCCCAGTGTTTGTTGTTCACCTCTCTGTGTCCATGTGTTCTCATAATTTAGCTTCCACTTTCAAGTGAGAACATTTGGTTTTCTGTTCCTATGTTAGTTTGCTAAGAGTAATACCCTTCAGCTCCATCCATGTTCCTGCAAAGGACATGATCTTGTTCTTTTTTATGGCTTTGTAGTATTCCATGGCATTTATGTACCATATTTTCTTTATTTAGTCTACTACTAATGAGCATTTAGGTTGATTCCATGTCTTTGCTATTGTGAATAGTGCTTCAGTGAACAAAGATGTGCATCTGTCTTTATACTAGAGTGATTTATATTTCTTTGAGTACAGAGTAATTGGATTGCAGGGTCAAATGTTATTTCTGTTTTCAGGACTTTGAGGAATTGACACACTGTGTTCCAAATGGTTGAACTAATTTACACTCTCACCAACAGTGCATAAAGATTCCTTTTTCTCCACAACCTTGCCAACATCTGTTGTTTGTTTTTGACTTTAAGAATAGCCATTTGGACTGGTGTGAGATGGCATCTCATTGCAGTTTTGATGTTGAGCTTATTTTCATATGCTTCTTGGCCACATGCAGGGCTTCTTTTGAAAAGTGTTCATGTTGAGGTTGTTTGTTTTTTTCTTGTAAATTTAAGTTCCTTGTAGATGCTAGATATTAGACATTTGTCAAATGCAGTTTGCAAAACTTTTCTTCCATTCTGTAGGTTTGTCTGTTTACTTTGTTAATAGTTTTCTTGGCTGTGCAGAAGCTCTTTAATTAGATTGCATTTGTCAGGTTTTGCTTTGCTCATTCCTGTGTCCAGAATAGTGTTGTAGGAGTTATTAAGTATTGTTTTAAGCAGATAGAGAGGAAAAGGGATCCCTGGGAAGTTTTCATTTTTTAAAGCATATCCAGAAAAGATTGTTGTTGTTGTTGTTGTGGAGACGAAGTCTCACTCTGTTGCCCAAGCTGGAATGCAGTGGTGCAGATCTCGGCTCACTGCAACCTCTACCTCCCAAGTTGAAGTGATTCTCTTGCCTCCGCCTCTGGAGTAGCTGGAACTACAGGCATGTGCTACCATGCCCAGCTAATTTTTTTTGGTATTTTTTAGTAGAGATGGGGTTTCACCATGTTAGTCAGGCTGATCTTGAACTCCTGACCTTGTGATCTGCCCACCTTGGCCTCCCAAAGTGCTGGGATTACAGGCGTGAGCTACCACACCCGACCCAAGATTTTTGTAAAGCTGGGGCCCTTAGAGCCAGGCTGGCAACCTTTGATATGCAAATGCTGGCCATTAGAAACTGGGTTCATTCAAACATGGCAATTCCCACCCTCTTCATCTTGCCCTTGCCCCACATGTGTCAGGTGACATGGTCGCCCCCACATTTCCCCACATGTGTAGAATATCTTGGGTGCCCTGAATTTGCATATTAAGAGGCTAGGGTGGGAGGGCTAGTTTTTTGCAGGCTATGTGAGTGACATGCCTAGTCAAGCCAATCCCCTGAACCCTGTGCAAATCAGATGCCATCTCCTCATTCCTTCTACATTCTCTTATCTTTCTGGCCTATTAAACTCTCCACTCCTTAAAACCACTCCACATGTGTCCATCTCATTTTATCTAAACTGTCATGAGACCAAGAACCCTGATGTTACTCCACTCATTGGAATGGAATCAATAGTATTGCCTAGGTTTTCTTTTACAGTTTTCATATTAATGGTTTCGGGTTTTACACTTAAGTTTTTAATCCATCTTGAGTTAATTTTTGTATATGGTGTAAGGAAGGGGTCCAGTTTCAATCTTCTGCACATGGCTAGCTGGTTATTCCAGCACTATTTATTGAATAGGAAATCCTTTCCCCATTGCTTTTGTTGGGGTTGTTGAAGATCAGATGGTCATAGGTATGCATCCTTATTTCTGGGTTTGCTGTTCTGTTCCATTGGTCTATATGTCTGTTTTTTGTAACACTATGATGATGTTTTGGTTACTGTAGCCCTGTAGTGTATTTTGAAGTCAGGTAGCGTGATGTCTTCAGCTTTGTTCTTTTTGCTCAGGATTGCCTTCACTATTTAGCTCTTTTTTTTTGGTTCCATATGAATTTTTAAATAGTTTTCTTTAGTTTTGTGAAGAATATCAATGGGAGATTAATAGGAATAGCATTGAATCTATAAATTGCTTTGGACAGTATGGCCATTTTAATGATATTGATTCTTCCTATTCATGAGCATGAAATGTTTTTGCATTTGTGTCATGTTTAACTTCTTTAAGCAGTATTTTGTAGTTCTCCTTGTAGAGAATTTTCACCTCCCTATTTAGCTGTATTCCTAGATATTTTGTTTTATATGGCAATTACGAATGGGATTGTTTTCCTGATTCAGCTCTTGGCTTGACTGCTGTTGATATATAGGAATGCTAGTGATTTTTATATATTGATTTTGTATTCTGAGACTTTGCTAAAGTTGGTTATCAGTTTAAAAAGGTTTGGGCAGAGATTATGGGGTTTTCTAGATATAGAATCATGTCACCTGCAAGCACAAGATAGTTTGACTTTCACTCTTCCTATTTGGATGGCATTTACCTTTTTCTCTTGCCTGAGTGCCCTCACAAGAACTTCCAATAGTATTAATATATTGAATAGGAATGGTGAAAGTGCACATCCTTATCTTTTGCCACTTTTCAAGGGGAATGCTTACAGCTTTTGCTCATTCAGTATGATGCTGGCTGTGGATTTGTCATAAATGGATCTTATTATTTTGTAGTATGTTCCTTCAGTACCTAGTTTATTGAAAATTTTTAACATGAAGTGGTGTTGGATTTTATCAAAAGCCTCTTCTGCATCTTTTGAGATAATCATGTGGTTTTTGTCTTTAGTCCTGTTTACCTGATGAATCACCTCTATTGATTCGTATATGTTGAACCAACCTTGCATCTCAGAGATAAAGCCTACTTGATCATGGAGATAAGCTTTTTGATGTGCTGCTGGATCCAGTTTGCCAGTAGTTTGTTGAGGATTTTTGCACTGATGTACATCAAGGATATTGGTCCACAGTTTTTCGTTGTTGTTTGTCTCTGCCAGGTTTTGGCATCAGGATGACGTTGGCTTTATAAAATGAGTTTGGAAAGAATCTGTACTCCTCATCTTTTTGGAATAGTTTCAGCAAGAATGGAACCAGCTCTTCTTTGTACCTCTGGTAGAATTCAGCTGTGAATCTGGTCCTGAGCTTTGTTTGCATTATTATATTTTTAATACTATTTGTTCTTTAGGTTACCTTAAGGCCCTGTGACTTGTACAGAGAAAAAGATATGAAAAATTCCTATCAGCCCTAACCAAGATACATTCCTAGGTTTTAATAATTATTCCCAAATATTTCAGCTTTCTTCCTTCATTGTTCCTTCTAGCTCTAGCTTGCTTCTCTCTCCTACTTTCCTTCCTCACTACCTTCCTACATTTTTAACTTCTTTTTGGTAGATAGAATATTTTTCTTCGTTCATGCTAATATCAGTTATAATTAATGCTTTCCTTCTATAATACAAGGTCAAAGTTGGCTGGGCATGGTGGCTTATGCACATTGGGAGGCCAAGGTGGGCAGATGCCAATAAAGGCTAGAGTGCAATTGCAGTGGCATGATCTCAGCTCACTGCAACCTCCGCCTCCCGAATTCAAGCAATTCTCCTGCCTCAGCCACCCAAATAGCTGGGATTACAGGCACCACCACCACCACCACCACCACGAGCTAATTTTTTTTTTTTTTAATTTTTAGTAGAGATGGGGTTTTGCCATGTTGGCCAGTCTGGTCTTGAGCTCCTGACCTCAGGTGATCCACTTCGGCCTTCCAAAGTGATGGCTACAGGTGTGAGCCACTACATCCTCCCTAAAAGTTAACTTTAATAAATAAAAATTTTAAATTGTATATACTTAACATGTAAGTGAGAATATTGTGTTTTCTACCTTCTTTGGTCCCAGATGATTTAAAAGTAAAATGACTTTACCCCATTATAATTTGTTTGTGTATGGAGTCATTGAATATACAAATAAAATCTCTTAGTTAAGGGAGAAAATACAAGAAAATATAAATTTAGAATACTTAATATCTTTGTAAATTATAGGTTGATTTAATTTTACATATTTATTAGATGTTTTGAAATATACATACATTGTGGGATGGCTAAATAAAGCTAATTAACATATGCATTACCTCACACATCATTTTTTGTGTGTGTGGTGAGAATGCTTAAAATCTCTCTTAGCAGTTTTCAAGAATACAATAGATTGTTATTAGCTACATTCACTATGTTGTACAATAGATCATTTGAACTTATTCCTCCTAATTAAAATTTTGTAGTTTTTGGCCAAGATTCCCACAACCTACCCACTCCCAGGTCCTGGCAACCATGATTTGACTCTTTGCTTCTATGAGTCCAACTTTTTTAGTTTAACAGTCTATAGCCATGTCTTACTGGCTTAAAATACCAACTTTCTAATTCAAATTCTAAACCTTGATTCTACCAAATTTCAATGATGATATGGTTCAATAGAACACGTTGATCTGAGTAAATGGTTTCCAAGATGTGTTACAAGTAAATTTTATGGTATTGTAAATTTCTACTGTTTCTGTATGTTATTGCTATACTAAACTAACAGCAAATTATTTGTACAGGGATTAATTGACTATACAAATAACATTTCTCAATTAAGGAGTAAATACAAGAAAATCTAAATTTGAAATAGTAAATATCCTTATCAATTGAAATTTGATTAAATTGCCACAGAAAGTCATGGAACGTCTTTGGTAATTTACACATATGCTATGCTTTTAAATCATTTGGAGGCCAAGTCATTTTGCTTTTAAATGATTTGGGGCCAAAAAATAGCAGATTCTCAAAACTGGGTTTGATGGTTTGATAGCTTCAAATTGTACCAGGCTTGTGTCATGGACGATGTATTTCTATCATGGAGACAAAGATCTTACTTTACAATTTATTAAAGAAATCTTTCTATCTTCTAATACTGCATATTTACTAGTTAGTACAGCACAGAAATGAAATAAGGTAGCAAATAAGGAAAAGTTTGTATTTACTGACTCTGTAGTATTTTGGCAAATGCCAGTTTGGTTGTCTTGGTAGTAGGAGAAAGTCTGATTGAAGCCCTGGCTTAATAACATAGTCAAGCAAGGGATGCTGCGAATTCTTGGAAAGAGAGAGTTACTTGTGTAAACAGGTATACTTTACTCACATTTTTTTTGAAGATTGGCAGGCTTCCTACATATGTAAGCTTAAGTGCTCAAATTTTAGTTTCAATGAGTCATTAAATAATATAGCATTCTCTCTTTTATTTGAGATTATAGATAATAATTATTTGGAGATTATTATCGAGTTGAAAAGAATCTTCAAAAGTCATCTAAAATCTTTTAGACTTTCACTCTCCATTTAAGCCAAAGAAAAACTCCTGATAAGGAGTTTTCTCTCTCCTGATAATTTATGTATTAATTCAAAGTGTTTCTATCTAACCCCTTGCTATATCCTTTACAGGATTATAATATAGAACATGTAGGTGAATTTCCAGAACAGTGTTTCTTGTGTTAATTATATACAAAGAAATTGTTTAAGGCAAAGTTTTCAGTAAGAACTTGATAAAAGGAAGTAGCAAATTTAGTTTGCAGTTACACTCATTTACTGAGTACAGCTAGGGCAGTATCTTCTTTTCTTTTTGAGATGGAGTTTTGCTCTTGTTGCCCAGGCTGGAGTGCAATGGCACAATCTCAGCTTACTGCAACCCAGGTTCAAGTGATTCTCCTGCCTTAGCTTCCCAACTAGCTAGCATTACAGGCAGGAACCACTATACCTTGCTAATTTTGTATTTTCAGTAGAGACAGAGTTTCTCCATTTTGATCAAGCTGGTCTTGAACTGTCAATCTCAAGTGATCTGCCAGCCTCAGCCTCCCAAAGTGCTGGGATTGCAGGAGTGAACCACTGAGCCTGGCTGCTAGGGGAGTAATTTTAACTGGTCGTCATTTTGGCATGCTCAGGAGCTGCTCTTCATTTTAATAATCTTCAAAATTAATATTTTTCCCTCAATGCTCATAAAATTCTTTTTAATAGAAGTCAGATGGAAATGTCTTATTTTGAATATTAATTACTATATTAAGGTACCAAATATACACTTCATATAAATATTTTATTACGATTATTATTGTATACTTTGTTGTAATTGAAGTAAAACAGAATTTTGGCATCTTTTGGTAAAATAGATCATGAAATTAAAGTTCATTGGCTAATTCTGTAAAAAAGAATTATGAAATAGTGTCAGACTCTAAAAAAGACAGTTGGGTATCAAGTACTATAGAAAAAAAAGGGGGATATTAAAATTTATAAATTGAAAGTAGTACTTACTGAAAAATAGTCATTAGGACATGTGAGAAGATAGGTTCTTTTCATTGTATAAATAATAATTTGACTTCATTTAAATTTTATGATTATTAAATATGGAACAGGATCATCAAAGTCAAGTTTTAGATAAAAGAACCATATTTATAACTTTTGAATGAGTATTTGTTATATAAAAATCATCAGCTAAGTGAGACTTTCACATATGCTGACTTTATGTTAATATATTTGTAGAAAAATGGGGTACATATCATCCTAAATTTATACATCTGCTACTGAGAATTTATTGCATTAATTGTTAGCAAGATGAAGTTTATATCTGAATTTTATGAGCCAATGGTTTTGTAGCAGAGTCACAGGATATTAATTAGAATTTTCACTCTGAATGCTAGAGTAACTGAATTATGTCATTAATACAAATTTTTCATCTCTATTAGATTATTAGCTTCAGTAACTTTATTTCAATAACATAAATTGCATTGGTAATGTCATACATATGTTTAATGTTTTTGTGTAAATGCATGTTTATAATTCTTATTAATTATTTGTGATTTTAAAAGTCATGAAACAAAATGTTTGGCTTATTATAGAGAACATATTTAAAGATAGGAAGCAAGCAGTTGGGGTAATTTTAAAAAAACCAACTGCAGTGAGATCCTTTAGGAAAGAAAATAATGCCGTATAGTACATTGTTATAAAAAGATCTAAAGAAATATTGAATTTACTAGTAACTGTTCTATTAAGGTAATTAAGACACACTTCAGGCTGCAAGTAGGGTAAGTATGTAATGGACAAATGTTGATTTGGGAAAGTGGTAATGTATATGTTGAGAGAACAATCAAATCCTAAATTAATTATGAATTTACTGACTTTAGCATTTACCCACCTTATTAATTTCTTAGATCTGTCTTAACAAAGTATTATAAGCAGAGTGGCTTAAAACAACAGAAACATATTTTCTCACAGTGCTGTTCTAAAACTAGAAGTTCAATATCAAGAGGTAAATTGGATGGATTCCTTCTGAGGACTCAAAGTGAAAACATGTTTTATGCCTTTCTTCTAGTTTCTGGTGATAGCCTGCAGTTTTTGATGTTCCATTGCTGATAGATGCAACATTCTGGTCTCTGCCTGTATCTCCACATGGCATTCTTTGTGCCGCCACACAAACAGCTGAACATAATAGGAAATACACCTATTTCATGCAGTCGAACTCTCCTGAATTCATGACTAAATATGTAAACGTCCTTAATCCTGTCCAAACATCCTACCGCTTTTTCCTAATCAATCCACTTACTACTATTCTAGGCAATTTGTTCATCCCTTTCTCTTTCTCCTCATACTTCCAACTCTGCTTCTCCCAATTTACTCTCAGTTAATAGCTTTATTATTTTATGGAGAAAACAAAAACAAGCAAGAAAAGAACTTCCATCTTCTATTTCTAAAGCTACATGGATTTACGTACACTTGTATTCCCAAATTCTGCCTTGAGTCTTTTCACTATGAATGAGCTACATTCTCATCTATGGCTCATCCCTTTTCTGTGCACTGGTGCCAATCTGCTCTTGCCTACACTGCTCCCACAGCTCTCCCTTCTCTCCTTTCAATTTTAATTTTTCCTACTCTGCTGGATTATTTCCAATGACATATTTACAAGTCATACTAACAACCACCTAAACCGCGTGTCTTCTTTCATCTCATGTTTCACTCCATCTACTTGTCTCCCTTCTTAGGTCCAGTGTAAAGTACAACCACTCTGAAGAGTTGCCTGTACTTGCTGTCTCCACTTACTCTCCTATTTTCTTTTGATCCTACTTAGGATTTCATCTCAACCATTCCACTAAAACTGCTCTTGTCAAGTTTATCAGTGTCCTCCATGTTACCAAATCTAGTAATCATTTCTCAGTACTTAGATTACTTATTAGCACCTTTGACTCATTTGATCACATCTTTCTTTACTTGGGTTCCAGTATACAGTCTTTTTGTTTGCCTCTATGTCTTTGGCTACTTTTTTTTCATTCTCTATTGCTCTTTTATTATCCTGTTATTTTTACAGTGCTTTAAAAACTGCCATGTGCTGATTAGTCCACTATATGCAACTTATATCTAGCAGTTGCTCTGGCCTGAAATCTTAGAGTCATCTTTGTCTTTTTTTCTTTTTCTGGTACCCTAGAAAATACTTTCTTCTCTACCTTTTAAATATATCTGAAATATATTGTGGTACATGTCACTATTGCCTCTTGCCTAGATTATTGCATTAGCTACCAACTGATCTTGTGACTACTTTTGCATAAAGAGAGAATTTTCCATAATTTAAGACAAATAATTTTCAATCTGCTTCTATTTACTTGAAGAAAAAACAAAGATTTTTACTATGACCTTCAATGTCCTACATAATCTGAAATGTATGTGGCAGCAATGAAATGTGTAAAATTGATTAGATGGTAGAAGTTAGTACATTCTTAATTATCAGACACTGAAATCTTTATAGGAAATATTTTTCACTCTTTTGTACTCCACTCAAAATGGTAAAGAAATTTGAGAGATATCTTGACTAAACAGAATTTTTGCCTTTAGACCAGTATCTTGGTTTTCTATGCATTTTTATTTATGACAGGAAAAACATTTGAATAAATTCACTAACAAAAAATTATAAGATATTTAAATTTAACATTTAAATTTTATTTTAAATTAATTTTAAACTGTATTTGCTAAAATGTTTCAACATTGAAAAGAAATGGATATCTAAAATTTACCTGACAAATAGTTCAAAATAATTGGTTTAAGGAAGTTCGGTGAACCACAGTAGAACACAGACGGGTAACTCAGTGATACCAGAAAAATTCTACATGATCAAAATGAGGAGTTCAACAGAGAGACAGAAATCATAAAAAGACCCAAACACAAATTCTGGAGTTGAAGAATACAATAAATAAAATTTAAAAAAAGTACAGCACATCAACATCAGATTTAATCAAGCAGCATAAAAACGTGAATGTAAAGAGAGATCCAATGTGAGTCTGATGTGCTTCCCTTTGTGGGTAACCTGACCTTTCTCTCTGGCTGCCCTTAGCATTTTTCCCTTCATTTCAACGCTGGGGAATCTGACTATTACGCGTCTTGTGGTTGCTCTTCTTGAGGAGTATCTTTGTGGTGTGCTCTATATTTCTTGAATTTGAATGTTGGCCTGCCTTCTAGGTTGGTAAAGTTCTCCTGGATAATATCCTGAAGAGTGTTTTCCAACTTGGTTCCATTCTCCCCAAAACTTTCAGGTACACTGGTCATAAGTAGATTTTGTCTTTTCACCTAATCCCATATTTCTGGGAGGATTTGTTCATTTCTTTTCACTCTTTTTTTCTCTAATCTTGTCTTCTTTACTTCATTGAGTTGATCTTCAGTCTCTAATTTCCTTCTGCTTGATCAGTTCAGCTATTGGAACTTGTGTATGTTTCACAAAGTTCCCCTTCTGTGTTTTTCAGGTGATTTATGTTCTTGTCTAAACTGGTTATTCTAGTTAGCATTTCGTCTAATCTTTTTCAAGGTTCTTAGCTTCCTTGCATTGGATTAGAACATGCTCCTTTAGCTTAGAGAAGTTTGTTATTACCCACTGTCTGAAGCCTGCTTCTGTCAATTCATCAAACTCACTGTCTATCCAGTGTTGTTGCCTTGCTGGCCAGGAGTTGTGATCCATTGGCGGAGAAGAGGCATTCTGGTTTTTGGAATTTTCAGCCTTTTTGTGCTTGTTTCTTCTCATATTTGTGGATTTATCTACCTTTGGTTTTTCAAGTTGGTGACCTTTGGATGGGGTCTCTGAGTTGACATCCTTTCTGTTGATGATGAAACGATTTCTCTTTGTTTGTTAGTTTTCTTTCTAACAGTCAGGCCCCTCTGCTGCAGGTCTGCTGGAGTTTGTTGGAGGTCCACCCCAGACCCTGCTTGCCTGCTGTGTATCATGAGCAGGCGCTGCTGAACAGCAAAGATTGCTGCCTATTCCTTCCTCTGGTAGCTTTGTCCCAGAAAGGTACCCACCAGATACCAGCCAGTGCTCTCCAGCATGAGGTGTCTGTCGGCCCCTATTGGGAGGTGTCTCCCAGTTAGGATACCTGGGGGTCAGGAGCCACTTAAGGAGGCAGTTTGTCCCTTATCAGAACTTGAGCGCTAGGCTGGGAGATCCACTGCTCTCTTCAGACCTGCTATGCAGAGATGTTTAAGTCTGCTGAATGTGTAACCCCAACAGCCCCTTTTCCCAGGTGCTTTGTCCTAGGAAGGTGGGGGGTTTTATTTATAAGTCCCTGATGGGCTGCTGCATTTTTGAAGAGATGCTCTGCCTAGCAAGGAGGGAGTCTAGTGGCACAGTCTGTGTGTAGAGGCCTTGGTGAGCTGCCATGGGCTCTGCCCAGTTTCAACTTCCTAGTTCCCCCTGTTTACACTGCGATGTTAAAACCACCTCCTGGAACCTCAGCAGTGGCAGACACTCCTCCCCCTACTGAACTTGAGTGTCCCAGGTCTAGCTCAGACTGCTATGCTGGCTGCCAGAATTTCAAGCCAGTGGATCTTAGCATGTTGATCTTCGTGAAAGTTCTGGAAACCCAGGGCCCTGGTGTTGTGGGCACCGGAGGTAATCTCCTGGGCCATGGGAAAAGCACAGTATCTGGGCTGGAGTGCAGGGGACAGTCCCTAATGGCTTCCCTTGGCTAGGAGAGGGAATGTCCTGGCCCCTGTGCTTCCCGGGTGAGGTAATACCCCACCCTACTTCGACTCACCCTCCTTGGGCTGCACCTACTGTCCAACCAGCCCCAAGGAAATGAACAAATTGGAAATGCAGAGATTACTCACATTCTGTGTCCATCTCACTGGGAGCGGTGCACTGGAGCTGTTCCTATTTGGCCATCTTGCCAGCAACCAAAAATTTTTTTAACCTGAGTATCCTGTGGGAGTAATGTGCAGTAAGAGTCCACTGGGCAACATTAACATAGATACATCTCAGCCAGTGAACAAGGACTGTGGATCCCAATATTGGTACCAAGATATAACCCCGTTTATGCTATGGTTTTTAGTTTTATTGGTTTCTGAAATGTAGAGTACCTGCAATTTTTCAAGGACTTCTGGACTAACTTATTTCTCTATTCTTTCAAAATCCACAATGCTCTGCATTTTTACTGCCATTCTGTGGTCAGAAGTTATTATACTCATTGCTGAAGTATAAGTATAACATTGCAAGTCGTGTGATCATCCATTGTCATATTTGCAGGTGAATTCCTAAAACCCAGAACAGTTTGTGGTGTGCATAAAGGGCAAAACCTGTTAATTTTTCATTTAGAGTTATTGAAATGTCACTACGACAAGAGTTGTGTCAACTTAATACATATGCATTAAAAATGCAAAATATTTTATTTCAAAGCATTAAAGTAAATGACTGCTGGTTAGCAGTAGGGAGTGCCTTTGCAGTGTACCACACATACCTCCCTTTAGGATGAAACACTACTTCTCCAAACGGCAAGGTGTGTTGGCTACCAACAGCTCATACCTAGGTGCCCTCTCAAGCAATTGCCATCAGTCATCAGCAGCCTGCCGAAAGAGAGCAACCCACATCCAATAACAGGTCATTAAGGGTAAAAAGGCAAGGCCCCTGCCTCAATTTTGGACAACTCTAGAGGGTGAGTCTAGCTCCAAAATTTAGTATGACTTCAGCTGGAGCCTTACTTCATTGCAAGTCTATTGTGATTTAACCTCTCCCTCTACCCAATCTGGCTTCCCACATTTTCCTCACAGGTCTTGGTCCCAAGCGCCCTGACTAATAATCTTCTTGCACACAAATATATGTCTCAAATATTATTTCCTATGACTTAAGGCATAGTATTTTGTAAAAGAATCTAGGCCTCTATGGTGCCCATGAGCATGGAAGAAGAATAGATCTTGTAAGGCTGAGTTTGTATGGAATAGAGCCTATTAAGGCAAATACCTATAATTTAAACACCTGAAAGTAATATCATCTAAGATGCAGTAATTAAAACACTTTTGTAGAGATGACTTGCTCCTTGCTTTTATTTTTCTAGAAAATGATTTCTTTAGAATGTTCATAACAGTTCTGTGGAAAATGATAAGTCTACCTCTGTGTCTGAGAGGAAGCTGGAGAAAATAAAGCATGATACATGAATAGTAGTCATGAGCTTTCCTGTGGAACTGGACTAGGATCATATTGTCAGGCATTTTCAAACCTTACACGCCACACTTTGTCTAAATCAAATCTGTGGAGAAGGTGAAACCAGCGTGAGTATCTCAATGTAGCTAATGCCTGCATTTCTAAATACATTTGGGCATCCTAGAATCCATCAAAGTCTTGACTAAGGCCCGAGGCTAAAGATCTAAGATTCTGGGAGACTTTGCTAGTCTTGAGAAACTCTAGAATTAGGCAGAGAAGAGCTATGTTTGAGGAAATGAGGTAATTTTGGTGATAAGAGAGTAAGGAAAAGAGACTTGAAAGGAGGGAATGGGGTAATGTGACATTGGATAGTAACTCTTGCATCACAGTCATCCTCTCTCTCTCCTCCTCCTCCTCCACTCTCATTTATTGAACACAATTATGTGCTGGACCCTGGGTATATATCATATCTAGTCATATAAGGAAGGTGTTTTATTTCCATTTTAAAAATGAGTGAAATCATGTTCACAAAAATTAAGTAAAGTGACCAAAGTCACCCAGCTAACTTCATAGCAACGTTTCTTTTCCATTGCATGTTTATAATGGAAAGCATGTTTTGTGCTCTTTTATAACAGGAGAATTTACCATTGTTCCTGTTGGAAAAAGTTCCAATTATTTGATCCAACAGAATTATAAATTACTCTCAAGACATCAGCTAGGTTGAATTTTGCCTAACATATTAATATGTAGATAATATTATCTTTGTGCTATTGCTAAGAGAAGTAATGGTAAAAGCAATAAAAATACTGAGGAAAACTCAGACAACACTGATGAGGCCATTTTTTTCCTGTAGAGTAACTAAGTGTCTTGGAAAGAAAAATGCAAAATTTGTACTGAATCCATGGATTTGTAAGTTAAAAAAAGGTACTACAATTACATCATTAAAATAAATTGAAAATACCATTTATCAAATTGATTATTGAAGACTAGGTAAATTAAGTTGGCTACCACAGTCACTTATTTTATTATTGGTCATCCTCTTTAGAGTTTAAAAGAAGTTTGGAAAAACAGAATTACAGTGAAAATTCTGTTTCTTTGGGGTCAAAATACAACTACCTATGGGACTAGAAAAAAATTTTATTATCCTGTCTCCAAATCATTTCTGGAACTATCTCAGGAGAGAATGAGTTTTATCCAAAAAGATAATAAGGAAAGTAGAAATATAATGAATTTAACTTATGTCCTTGGTACATACAATGAAACCAATCAGGATTTAAGAAAAGGTTTTGACAATAACTTAATTTCACATATATCCAAGTCTAAGATTAAGTTGGAATTAGAATTTTTTTAAATTTTAGGCTGAAGTATTTTATAGAACTAGGTATGTGTAATCTATTTAAAATCAATGTTATTATAAAGTAGGTAGTAATAGCAAAATGAAAATAAAAAAATGAAGACATTTATCACTGTCATCAATATTTAAATATGAGCTATATATTTCACAGATTTAAAGTAATAAGCCAATCTTAAAAGTATAAACATGTAATAATCAAGCAGAATTATTAATATTGTTTGTTGAATTGATTTTGAAATGCACTGAAATAAGAGGTATCTTGGAGGTATAACAGAATCTTCATTAAAAAAATAGACTGGAATATTGGAATACATCAAAAAAGTTTCAGCAAAACATATTCTCCATTTCCACATTTTAATATGGGCTATGCCAAAGAAATATAATACAGATAAACTCATTTTAGATGATAAAGCCATTTACATGGCTGATGTTTCTGAAAGTGTGTATTAGTCAATTTTTATTTATCACATTTAAAGGAAAGCCTAGACAGAGAAAATCAGTGGTGATTCCTTAGTGGAATAAGAAACTGATTGGAGATGTACAATTTACTTTCTGAATTTATCTGGTTTATCTTTCTTAAAATAAATCAACTTAAAATCAACAATACTGTTTTATTGTAATAATTTTAAATTTTTTGAGGATTAATGCATCCACAGGTGAGTGAACACCTTGTTATTTTGTACATGAATGTTGCAGTTGACATTCTTCCTGAACTGAAAGCTCAATTTGAGTGCCCATTTAAAGGGGCTTGTTTGAGTATGATAGAAAAAAATGTTCTCACTAGTGAATGGACTGCACTGTCAGATATTTACTCTGAAACATATAATACATATTATTGTTTTTCTGAAAATGAGCACTAAAATGTGATAAGGTTTTATTTTTTCTTGTTTACTTCAATGGCAATGATTACTTTCCAGCTGACATTCTCTAAATCATGCTTACTGCAGCCGCTGTCTGGCAGTTGTGACTTGTGAATACAGGTGTTTGTCAGTGTGAAAAATTATTCATTGACTAACAGTTCAAATAATTTTAATGCTTTCTAAAATCTTTTATTCAACCTTAGACTACAAAAATTCTAGTTACTTAGTAAGTTACCCTTAGATGTAAGCACTAACAACAAGGGAAAAGATAGGAAATTTTGTTTAATAAAAACAATAAAAAACTGAAATGAGGAATTAAAATGAAATTTAGATATAATACATTTTGTTATATTTTTATTCTTTAACAGTAAAAATAATATATGTCACTTAGAAATATTGAATACTTTTTTATTGTAATTCATCTTAAAATTTGCTAATTCATTTGGATAGAATGGGAGGAAAAAATGAGAAATGTCATTTTTCCCATTTATTAAAATTTACAAGTACTGGTGTTTCATTGTATTCCAAAAAAGGCAGTGGCTTAGAGCGTAGTCTTTTGTGTTATACATGTAATTATTTAAACAAGACACAAATTTAAAAAATAACTTTCACTTTAAAGAGATAATAAGCAGATATTTTTAAATGAAAGAGCAAATAAAAATCTCCTTTAATAGCTAACTGTAAAAGCAGGCTGTGAGCACTGACTAGAGAAGCAGATTGTGGTGGCAGGTATGAACTCGCTTCTCATGAAATCTTCAAAGTGAAGAAGAGAATCTGGAGAGAGAAATATGTACTTACATAATAAATAATATGAAGATTTCAACATGTAGAGATTGGACTTAGCCAAATGATTTTCCCCCAACTACATTTTACACTATTTCCAGAACAATCCCGTGTGATAGGAGAACTTCTATACTCATTTTACAGATTTCTCTTCTGTCTTTAATAATCTTGAGATCTTCGTGACTATCATCTTGGTTCAGAATGCAATACTTCCATCATTGGCTATAGTAATCACCTCTTTCCTGCAGCACTCATTTCTGATTTTTCAACTACCAATTACTATCAGGATAATCTTCTCAATCCAGGGCCCTGAGTATGGCATTACTTTTCTCTGAAACTTTTACTAATTTTCTTCCCATGTGTATTTTTGTTAAATTTCGCTGTGACTTTTATATACATATAATTTGCCAAATAGTTTAAAAGATTTTAAATTCATTAGATCCACTTAGTTTGTGTAAATGAAGCCAGGAAAAGAAATATGGGGAAATATTAGGATGTGTAAACAAACAAAATCATAATGTAATATTTCAAGAAGAAAAATTCAAACTATTATAAAAGCATTCTATATTTTATGATGGGTTTGCAAGCATTCTTTTAGTTAGAAAAATGTAGAGGTATAATGTTTAATAATGAAATGATTCTACCCTTCTAGAATGTTGACTGACAGTTTTTGGCCAGCTAATGAAATTGGCATAATATTTTAATGAATTGTAACTAAGAGAATGAGAATAATGAGATCTAGAGTTAAACTAAATGGAACAGATTACCTGGGAGATAGAGTTAAATTTCTCATAAAAGATATCTGATGGCAAAGTAATTACTAAATAATTATGTGGTAGATTATATTTTTTTATCTCTACCAGTAAGAAAACCCTCTCTATTTGCTGATTAGCTTTAGACATTGTTAAATAAACTTTTGGTGAAATTAATCTGCCTGTGAAAAACAGATTTCAAAAATGTTTAAATCAATATTACGTGCCAGAAGGATGAGGATAGATTTATTACTCATCCTAATTCTGCTTTTATAAGTTTCAACCTCCATGAAGTTACTTTGATTATTGATGTGATTTTGTAATTTAAACACATAAGAATATTGTTCGGTCAGTGTAGCCAGGAATTTTGATTTGCAAGGCTTGAGAATCACTTTCTCTCTCTCTCTCTCTCTTTCTCTCTCCCTTTCCCCCTCTCCGCCTCTCCCCCTCTCCCTCTCCCCCCGCCTCTCTCTCTCTCTCTCTCACACACACACACACACACGCACACACACACACACACACACACACACACACATCTTATACCTTAAACAAGTTGATTTTTACAAAGTTTTGAAATTGGAGTAGATTAGAAAATTGGAGTAAATTAGACCTGACCAAGACTAATGCTAGGATCAGTGTATTCACTAAGATGCTTGCTCAAATTTCTCATTTCCTTAACTATACCCAGCCTTCAGATATCCATCACTTGATTTTTTGTCTGTTTATTTCCTTTGTTTCTGTTCCCAGGCTGCCAAGTGTAGCTGTAAAAACACCTATGCTGAGCCAAAAAGCTTCACAACAATGCTGTGTTTTCTAGTTCAGCTGGTACCCTCACTCTCACCCCCATACTTCTTCCCTATCTCTTTACCTGTTGGTCGTAATGTTCTCTGCAACAGACTCTAGCAGGTTTTCCAAAAATGTGTTCCTCTTGTCAATGGCATACTTAAATTTTGTTCCCAAGGCTACCAAGAGAAAAATATAGCCATCAAAAGAGCCCAGCCACTGACTTTGACCTTTGTGCTTAGATATGATATTGTCCGTTCTAGTTTTCTTCCCTTATGTAGAAAAAAGAGAAGTTGTCTGTCTTTTTCCAGTTGAATCATCCCATTCTTGCTCGATCTGATAAGCAGAATAACAGTCCGCAAAATGTTGACCCCGTAATCTCTAGAACTGGTAAATATTTTACCTTACATGGCAAAGAAGACACTGCAAATATGATTAAATTAAGGATACTGAGATGGAGATAAAATCGTATTTGCAGTGTCTCTTTTGCCATGTAAAGTAAAATTGGAAATTATTTGGATGAAATTAATTTAACCACAAGGATTAATATGAGGCAGGTGGGAAGACCAGAGAAGGAGATGTAACAATGGAAACAAAGGGATGTGTGCTCTGTGTGTGTGAATGAGTGCATTAGCCCATTTTCATTCTGCTATAAAGAACTGCCCAAGACTGGTAATATGTAAAGGAAAGAGGTTTAATTGCATCACAGTTGAACATGGCTGAGAAGGCTTCAGGAATCATGGTGGAAGGTGGAGGGGAAGTAAGGGACCTTCTTCACAAGGTGGCAGGAAGGAGAAGTGGTGAGCAAAGGGGGAAGAGCCTTTTATAAAACCATCAGATCTTGTGATAATTCACTCTACCACAAAAACAGTATGGGGCAAACTGCTCCCATGATTCAGTTACCTCCACCTGGTCTCCCCATTGATCCATGGGGATTATGGGGATTACAGTTCAAGATAAGATTTGGGTTAGGACACAAAGCCTAACCATATCACAGAGAGGTGGACTTTAATGCACTATACTGCTGGCTTTGAAGATGGGTGACAGGACCATAAGCTACGAAATGGATGCTGCCTCTAGAAGCTGGAAAAGACATGCAAATATATTCTCCCTTACAGGATTCCAAAAGGAATGTAGTCCTGCTGACATTTTAGCCTCATAAAACCCCTTTCAGACTTCTGATGTCCAGAACTATGATAAACTTTTGTTTTTATAAGCTACCAAAATTTTGGTAATTTGTTATAGCAACAGTAAAAAAATCTAATATACCAATATCATTTTCTATCACTTACACAGGAATTTAATCTCATTATATTTTCTATTTCCTCTACCATCAATTTTGTCTATTTTAGCTCCTTTTAAGGTTAAAAAAAGAAGTCTTCCATTAACCTTCTACTCAAACTATTGACATTATATCCTTCTTTCCTTTCAGCACCATTTTTGTTAAAAAATAGTCTATGTCTTCCATATGTGCCCCTTAATCCATGGTCTTGACCCTTGTCCTGATCTGTCTGAATGGGTTTTTCAACCTCAATAGAAGTTTATTGCTGTTTGACAGAGTTAACTGAACTATTTTTTCACCTGAGGAATTTGCAGTTTTCAACAGTAATGGCTTATCCTCTTATGGCTTTTGCTATTGTTTTGATTATTCTTTCTTGAATTCTTCACAAGTTCTCCACCCCTCTACCACCCGACTGAGGCCACTCTTTACATGTCAATAGATCACTAAGGTCTTACATTTCTCTATTTCCTTTTTTACTTTCTACATAAACCGTGAATTATCCCATATAATCTTATAGTTGTAATTACCAGTTTGAAGCAGAGGACTACTAAGCTGCCAGTCCCATCTTTACTCTTGCATTCCAAATGTATGTATCTGTTAGGTTTGTCTACTAGTATTTTCTCTAAGGTACCCCAAACATCATTTGAATCTAGAGAGATCCTGGTCATTTTCAGTGTTCCACAGAAAAAATTGGAAATCACTCATACCTCCTCCAAACTACTTATTCTTCTTCCCACTGTGCTTAGTCAAGTATATTTCACTAATATCAATCAAATCTTTACATCTCACAATGCATCCACCATTTGAAAAATAATTTTATATTTTCTATAGATTATAAACATCTTCTACCACAAAGTTTTCTTACTTCTAAACTGATACTCAGTGATACAGTTTGGCTGTGTCCCCACCCAAATCTCATATTGAATTGTAGCTCCCATCATTCCCACATGCTGTAGGAGTGACCCAGTGGGAGATAATTGAATCATGGGGTGGTTTTTCTCATACTGTTCTCCTGGTAGTGAATAAGTCTCATGATATCTGATGGTTTTATAAGGAGAAAATCCTTTTGCTTGGCCCTCATTCTCTCTTGTCTGCTGCCATATAAGATGTGCCTTTCACCTTCCACCATGACTGTGAGGTCTCCCCAGCCATGTGGAATTGCAAATCCAGTAAACCTCTTTTTTTTTTTCGTAAATTACCCAGTCTCTGATGTGACTTTATCAGCAACACGAAAACAAACTAATACAATAAATTGGTCCAAGTAGAGTAGGGTGTTTCTGTAAAGATACCTGAAAATGTGGAAGCAACTTTGGGTAACAGGCAGAGATTGGAACAGCTTAGAGGGCTACAAAAAAGACAGGAAAATGTGGGAAAGTTTGACATTCCATAGAGACTTGTTGAATGGCTTTGACCAAATGCTGCTAATGATATGGAAAATGAAATCCTGGCTGAGGTGGTCTCAGATGGAGATGAGGAACTTGTTGGGAACTGGGGCAAAGGTGATTCTTGCTATTTTTTAGCAAAGGAACTGGCAGCATTTTGCCCTTGCCCTAGAGGTTTGTGGGATTTGGAACTTGAGGGAGATGATATAGGGTATCTGGCAGAACACATTTCTAAGCAGCAAAACATTAAAGATGTGACTTGGGTGCTGTTAAAAACATTGAGTTTTGAAAGGAAAACAGAACATAAAAGTTCAGAAAATGTGCAACCTGACAAGGAAATAGAAGGGAAAAACCCATTTTCTGAGGAGAAATTCAAGCTAGTGGAGAAATATGCATAAGTTGTGAGGATTCAAATGTTACTCACCAAGGCAGTGGGGAAAATGTCTCCAGGGCATGTTGGAGACCTCTGAGGCAGCCCCTCTCATCACAGACCTGAAGGTCTAGGAGGAAAAAATGGTTTCATGGGCCAGGCCCAGGGCCCCTTTGCCATGTGCGGCCTAAGGACTTGGTGCCCTGCATCCCAGCTGCTCTAGACATGGCTAAAAGAGGCCAACATGTAGTTCAGGTTATGGCTTCAGAGGGTGCAAATTCTAAGCCTTGGTATCTTCCATGTGGTGTTGAACCTGCAGGTGCAGAGAAGTCAAGAATTGAGGTTTGGGAAATTCTACTTAAATTTCAGAGGATGTATGAAAATGCTTGGCTATCCAGGCAGAAGTTGGCTACAAGGGTAAGGCTCTCATGGAGTACCTCTGCTAGGGTGATGTTGAAGGGAAATGTGGGGTGCAAGCCCCAACACAGAGTTCCCACTGGGGCATTGCCTATTGGAGCTGTGAGAAGAGGCTTACCATCTTCCAGGCCCCAGAATGGTAGATCCATCGACAGCTTGCATTGTATGCCAGGAAAAGCCACAGACATTCTGTGCCAGCCTGTGAAAGCAGCCAGGAAGGGGGCTGTATGCCTCAAAGACAGAGCTTCCCAAGACCATGGGAACCCACTTCCTGCATCAGTGTGACTGCTGTGTGAGACATGGAGTCAAAAGAAATTATTTTGGAGCCTTCGGATTTGACTGTCCTGCTGGTTCAGACTTGTGTGGAGTCCTGTCGGTCCTTCATTTTGGCCAGTTTCTCCCATTTGGGATGGTTGTATGTATCCAGTGCCTGCACCCACATTGTATCTAGGAAGTAACTAACTTGCTTTTGACTTTACAGGCTCCCAGAAGAGACTTACCTTGTCTCAGATGTGCCTTTGGATTGTGGACTTTTGAGTTAATTCTAGAATGAGTTAATACTTTGGGGGACTGTTGGGAAGGCATGATTGGATTTGACATGTGAGGACATGAGATTTGAGACGGCCCACAGTGGAATGATAGGGCTGTGTGCCCACTCAGATCTCATCTTGAATTGTAGCTTCCATATTTCCCATGTGTTGTGGGGGAGACCCAGTAGGAGATAATTGAATCATGGGGGCAGTTTTCCCTATACTGTTCTCATGGTAGTGAATAAATCTCTCAATATCTGATGGTTTTATAAAGAGAAACCCCTTTTGCTTGACTCTCATTCTCTCTTGTCTGCTGCCATTTAAGATGTGTATTTACCTTCTGCCATGATTATGAGGCCTCCTCAGCCACATGGAACTATGAGTCCATTAAAGCTCTTTTTCTGTATTAATTACCCGGTGTTGGGTTTGTCTTTATTAGCAGTATAAAAACAGATTAATACAGTCATCTTGCAAACAGCCTGACTTTCCTAAAGCTAGATTTGATTATGCCTCTGTCTTGTTTAAATAATACTTTAATATTCGTGCTACCAAAGGATAAAGCACACGTCTATTAAATTTCTCTATTAAAATTGCCCACAAGGTCTATCACTATGTTTTCAGATCACTCTGTGCCTGTTTATGCTATGGCCCTTATTGCACTACATTGTAATTATTAGTTTTTGCTTTCTCACTTGTCTTCCAGTACGTTGAGAGTTAAAACTGTGCTGTCTTTGTGTATATATATTCAATGTCTAGCCCAGTGCTTGGCTTATGGGAAATACTAAGTACATGCAACATGGATAAATACACATCAAAAACTGATGTGAACAAAAGATAATGTAAAATTTTTCTAAAAATACAACAAAGGATATTTAAGAAAAACTAGAAGAGGCTGCACAAAAATTGAATATAAAAGAAAACATTATGGGTGGTGTGACAGTGGAGATAACAGTTCCAAGATTTGCCATACTTTGTGAGGAAGACCATCAATCTTCCTTTAGGTGGCCAGCACACAGATGAATAGGATGCCATTTATGTTCTCAAGAGATTACAGTCAGGAAGGAAGGAAAGTCATGTGAACAGATCAGTGGAATAAGGGACTACCAGAGCTACCATAGGTATGCATAGCATATAAAAGGAAAGAGTGTTGAATTCCTTATGGGACTAGTTGAGCCTTCCAGAGGAATTAATTAAACCAAATTAAAATGTAATGCTTTTGAGAAAGAAGGAAGCAAATATTATTACCAATAATTGTTCGCTGGGCCCTGTGGCTCATGCCTATAATCCCAGAACTTTGGGAAGCTGAGGTGAGCAGATTGCTTGAGGCCTGGAGTTTGAGATCAGCCTGGGCAATACGGCAAAACTCTGCCTCTACAAAAAATACAAAGATTAGTCAGATGTGGTGGCATGAGCTTGTAGTCTCAGCTACTTGAGAAGCTGAGGCGAAAGGATCACTTGAGCCAGGGAGGCAGAAGTTGCAGTGAGTCGTGATTGCACCACTGCATTCCAGCCTGCATGACAGAGTGAGACCATGTCTCAAAGGAAAAAAATTTAGAAATTGTGAAATAAAGAATGGATAATGGATTTGTGGAACATTAGTTTTTATATGTAACTCTTGTAAGCCAATTGAACACATGCAATATTTACATGCATTAATATATGTTAAAAAGTTTTACCCTGACTGAAAATTTTGTTTATTATAAATTGATGTGTCTCATTGATTTTATTTAGCAACCGTGTTAAATTTGTCCTTGGTAGAGAAGAAATCAAAATATCCCATTACAGACTCTGTTCCAATTATGGTGGGAAGAGATCAAAGGATAGTCAGGTGAAGTGATGGAGCTCCCATTGGGCCTGGCATCATTTATAGAATGTAGACTTGGTTCTTATTTCCACATTCTCTGGGAACATGATCAAAGCCTTTTAGATCTCTCAGGCCACACAGTTTGAAACTGACAGTCACCCTGGGCAACAAATTCTGAAAAGTCTATGGGGATATCATTAGAATATCATCAGTCAATTATTAGTGTAATTTAAACAAATAGCCCTGATAACAATCATTTAAAATTCATACTGGTAATTAATTCAACAATTTTATTCTGTAATTATTTAAACCCATTGAGAGAAAACTAATATAAATGCTAACAGTATATTGTTTTAATAGTTATTCACTTCTATTTTGATAATGAGTCTAAGCTTGTCCACATGGATTTATTTGATACTGAATTTTTTTCAGAAGGATACATGTGCTTAAGGAAAAATTAATTAACATACATAAAGAAAGTCAGAAGGTTTTGCAGTTTACTACATCTGGATGGGATGAGTTCCCAAAACATATTTGTCTTCTTGTTAGGAGTGTCTTAGCTAATTTTCAGTGTTGGTTTTTTTCTTCTTACACTCATATTAATTTTTTTTATTGAAAGAAAAAGAGAGAAAAGATGAAAGAGCAAAAGAAAGAATGAATGAAAGAGAGAAAGAAAGAGGAAGAGAAAGAGGGAGAGACAATGGGATTCTTGTTCTATTGCCCAGGCTAGAATGCAGTCTAAAAATGGGTATTAAAAACCTCTTTTATGCCAATAATTGTGCTTAACAATGAAGACAGGAAGGAATAGGGGATGAAAATAACAAACAAGCAGCCAACCAATGTTTTATTTAAACCTGTCAAATGCTGTGCAATTGCTACGGAGTGATTTACTTCCAATTATGTGGTCACTTTAAAAATAGGTGTAATGTGATACTGAGAAAAATGTATGTTTTGTGGATTTGGGGTGGAGAGTTCTGTAAATATTTGCTAAGTTTACTTGTTCCAGGTCTGAGTTCAAGTCCTGGATATCCTTGTTAATTTTCTATCTCATTGATCTGTCTAATATTGACAGTGTAATGTTAAA